>AWWV01012770.1:0-19348 GCA_001974805.1 Corchorus capsularis
TAAAAATCGTTTTGAAAATCCTTCAAATAGAAATTTCTTTTAATCATATAAATTAAATTTTTAAAGAAAGGGTTAATCATTTAAAAGGAAAAATTAAGAAAAGGGGTAAGTGGGGAGTTCGCCGAGTCTTGAAGTATCATCGTGCATGCATTTTAATTTTTTTTTGCAAAGTACCAAACTCTTCTCTCTCTCTCTTCTTTTCTCCCTTTGTTTTCTTTTCTTTCCTTTTGCCTTCTCTCTCTTTCTCTCGCTGTTTTGCTTTGCATGCACATGATTTGTTCGCTTCTTAACCATCGCCGATTCGACTCTTCCTCCCTCGTCGGAACTAAACGTTCGCTTCGCTCCATCTCTTTTTCTTGATTTCCTCCGCCGATTTTCTTGTCAAAACTCGTCAGTTCCAAGTCTTAGCCGCAAAATAAAACACCATATATAGCTTCAAGAAAAATCAAAATCAACATGCTTGCTTTTTTCCACGATAATCAGAAACGGTAAAGCAGCCGCTTTGTTTCTCTTGTTTAAAAGGTTTGTCTTCTTTAGTTCTTCTTTTTTTTTTTCCCTTTTTAAATTGATTAAGTCTCTTTGTTTGACCAATTTTGAATCTGTTCTGTTTCGGTTGCTGCGTGATTGTATTTGAGAGAAATTTATCTTTTTCACGGAGTTTTTTTAACTGTTTTTTGAATTTTTTGGTGTGTTTTTTTAAATTTGTAGGGATTAAGGTTGGATAATGGCGTCAATGAGTTGCATGAATGGACTATGCGGGGCGTCCACGTCGATTGAATGGAGAAAAGGCTGGACTCTGCGATCTGGAGATTTTGCTAATCTCTGCGATAAGTGCGGGTAATCATAAAAATTGTATACTTTAAACTTAATTATTGACTGTGCTGCTATTCAATGCCACACTCAATGTAAAAGCTTAAGTTTTGATTGGTCCAGGACAGAGCAATTGAAATTTATTTTGTTATTTGCTTTTTGTGAATGTTCAAAATGTTTTATATTGAGCAATGAGTATATAATGAATAGTTATATGGTAAATTGGAAAGTCAGTTCCTTGAATTGATTTTTTCTTCTATGGAAGCTTAAGAGTAATGAAACAGTTATTGAAACTGTAATATTTAAATGTTCAATTATGCCTATTTTTATTTCCTCTATGCTACTTACGATTAACTAAAGATTTGATTATGTCTTGGAATGCTAGAAGTAGCTAATGCAAGGTAAGGATCCAAAGTAGGCAGGGTCTTTGCTTAGCTGATCTCATGGAAAGAACTTCATTATCAAAAAACACATAGTTATGATTTTCACATTTTGTAGGTCTGCATATGAACAATCAATATTCTGTGATGTCTTCCACTCAAAGGATTCTGGTTGGAGGGAGTGCACTTCATGCGGGAAGGTGTGTGAGCCCAAGTATTTAGTTTAATGCCTTTTTGTGCTTGTCAATATTCTTATCAGGCTCCCATCCTGAATTTTATGGTACATAATTTCAATCTTTTGTTGTTGGCAGCGTCTCCATTGCGGATGTATTGCTTCCAGGTGCCTGCTTGAGCTCCTTGATGGTGGTGGTGTTAACTGTATCAGCTGTGCTAGGAAATCAGGATTTAACCCCGTAAGATCCACTTATTCAACCTTTGCTATTTCAAAAGAAGTTTCAATTTTAACACTGGTTCAATTGTGATTTTATCATACTCTATGGGGATTCACAATTAATTGTAATTTTTTTTATCAGTCTATAGGTTTTAATTTTTATTTTAGTTTTTATTTAAGAGTTCCTTGGATCATAAATTTCATGAACGCCACCCTTAGAGAGTTCAGCTAAGTCTTATCAGTTAAATTAGAGGTTAGACTTAACACTCTCACTAGAAAACCTCGATATCCAAGAATCTGACTAGCCTTTGACAGTTTTGTACCATGGCCTGTGATCTATACATATACTTCTCTTTTGTGAGGGTAACTTAGGGATTGTTGTTTATAGAGTTGGCTTTGTCAGGTTTATTTCTTAGCTGATGCTTGAACGCATAGTCTTTTACATGTGAAAGTGAAGATATTTATGTTGGTTTCAAAACATATGCACACAGATTATTGGAGATGAGAAACCTAATGGATTTGGTATGGTGAAGGGCGAGGCTGGTCAATCACAATCAAACATTGTGGACAACCAATTGAGTGGTGTGAGCATTGAAAACCTAAAGTTTATCCAGTTGAGCAACAATGCAGAAAGTCTTGGGCTGAGACAATTGCTTCAGCTGCACAATGATGAGTCTAGTGGATCTTTGGGGCAAATGAAACAGGAGGAAGTTTTTCCTACTCCAAGAGAAATTGGGAGTGCATGCATTTCAAATATTAATCAAGCATCTAATGGATCAGTTCAGGCTGTGAAACCTAACTTTTTCAAACCAAATGTCTATGAGCCACTGCCACAACCAAACTTGAGCATTTCTTTGGGTGGTACACTAGCGAGTCAAAATGCCTTTTCTGGTTCAATTGTGGATGAAAAGGGTAAGATGTCTTCAGTCTTGCAGCAGGCATCCAAATCCCGCCATCTTCTGCCCAAGCCTCCAAAGTCAGTCCTTGCTACAGGTTTGGAGGTGAATGCAGGTATGGCACCCCAGATACGTGTTGCTAGGCCCCCTGCAGAGGGACGAGGACGGAATCAGTTGCTTCCTCGTTATTGGCCCAGGATAACGGACCAAGAACTACAGCAGATTTCTGGAGAGTATCCTTCATTTTGTCATTTTTAATTTAGTTATCATTTTTGGTTCGGTACATTTTGTTATTCCTTTTTTTTTCTAGGCTACACAAATTTTCTCGTCTATCTATTTACTCAAGCTGTAAAATCCTTAATAATTTTCAAGTTCGAATTCCACCATTGTTCCACTGTTTGAGAAGGTTCTCAGTGCAAGTGACGCTGGACGGATTGGTCGTTTGGTTCTACCAAAAGCATGTGCTGAAGTTAGTTCCTTTGTCATATATCCTAGTACCTTGCAATTGATATTTATTAGTTCCATCTGTTAAGTAGCCTTGTTGCATATCAGCTGAAAAAGTATGAATTTGCAGGCTTACTTTCCCCCCATATCTCAACCAGAGGGCCTTCCTCTAAGAATTCAAGATGTAAAGGGAAAAGAATGGGTTTTTCAGTTCAGATTTTGGCCTAATAACAACAGCAGGATGTATGTTTTGGAAGGTGTAACTCCTTGCATACAGTCTATGCAGTTGCAAGCTGGAGATACCGGTATCATCCTCAACCCAGTTATGGAACCATTCAATTCAGCACAATTGTAGTTATCATTGAGTAAAAATAGTAAGAAATGTTACTTTCTTATAGTTACATTCAGCCGCATGGATCCAGAAGGGAAGCTTATAATGGGTTTTCGTAAAGCAACAAACAATGCTTCAGTGCAGGTAAAATAACGGTCACTTTTCTTGTTAGCAAACTTGATCATATAATATTGATATAAAAATTATCAAATAAACAGGAAACCCTACCATCTGCCATTCCTAATGGCACTCTTTCAAGTGAAAGTTTCTTTTCGGGTGTTTTTGAGAACCTGCCCATAATTACTGGTTACTCTGGCCTTCTTCAGTCACTAAAGGGAAGCAATGATCCCCACTTAAACGCACTGTCCAAACATTTGAGTTCAGCTAATGGTGATATAAGCTGGCAAAAATCTGATAAGCATGAGGACAGGACAAGGGAAGGCTTATTATTACCATCCATGCTAGCTCCAGAGAGAAAAAGAACTCGAAATATTGGGTCCAAAAGCAAGAGGTTGCTGATTGACAGCCAGGACGCTTTGGAGCTGAAACTTACTTGGGAAGAGGCACAGGATTTGCTCCGCCCACCACCAAGTACCAAGCCAAGTGTTGTCACAATTGAGGATCATGATTTTGAAGAATATGATGTGAGTATTTTTACAGGAATATTTTGGTATAGCAATGCTTAAATGTTTTTGCTGTTTTGGTGCATGTACCTCTTCCTATGTGTAGAAATTTGGGCCTCTGATGTTGTTCAAATGCCAGTTTTCTGTTGTGATTCCAATATATCTGATGCATAGAAAATTTTCCATATTGATAGATTAGAAGAATAACTGGGATTCTTTATGCTCTATGAAAGACAATAGTTGCCATTGTCTTGTTAGATTAGATCAATATTTAAAGATAAAGGGTTTTATTTTTTGATTGCCTTAATATAACTGTGAGAAAGATATAGGAAATGGCTATACGTTCATGTGGGCTCAAATTTTCCTCTGGAAGAATGCAAATAGTGAATTTCACTTTAAATTTTTAGTATAGCAGTGTGATTTACAATGTGATTCTTATTTATGTTTGTGGTATAGGAACCTCCAGTTTTTGGCAAGAGGAGCATCTTTGCAGTCCGTTCAACTGGGTGAGCATATATGTATTCATTTTTACATATTAGCCTAACACTTAATAAGCTAAGATTTTGAAATACCCCTGTTCAAGAGAAAGAATTAGGGATGAATAACAGAAATTACTTTTACCATGATGAATTTTGAACTTAAATGTGGTGATTTGCTCTGGATCTTCAGGTTTCTGTTCAGTTCCTTGAGAAAATGTAATAATAATAACAGCTGGTTGTTTATAGAATGATGGGTGTTGGATTTTTTTTTTGGGCCAAAGAATGATGGGTGTTGGATGGTTGATGAAATTGTTCTCTGTTAAATAAAATTAGTACTTGTAAATTCACATAGAATTTATGCCAATGTAGAATCTGAAAAGAACCATCTGAATTTCAAAAGTTTTGGTTTGACATAGTAAATAATCTGGCAAAATTTATGCTAATCCTCATGATACTTGCGCTGCTGGAAATCTAGGAAAGGCTGGCTATTTATATGATAAACAACTTGTTTTTTCCACAAGCAAAATTGTTTCTATTTATGTCCTTTGAAGGATCTATCATCTATCTATGGTCCGGTGCATCTATCTAATTTTGAATTACTAATCTTGATCTTCAGGGGACAAGAGCAATGGGCTCAGTGTGACAGTTGTTCTAAATGGAGAAGGTTGCCTGTTGATGCTCTTCTTCCTCCTAAGTGGACCTGTGCGGACAACAACTGGGATCAAAGCAGGTCAACATTTTGGCAATCATATTTTTTGTGCATCTACCCTTAACGACTACCAAAGAAAATCTTTTCATTTCCTTGCCATTTTGCTGTCAGGTCTTCATGTTCTGCACCAGATGAACTCACCCCAAGGGAGCTAGAAAATCTCCTTAGATTAAATAAAGGTAGGTTCTTTGTATGCCAAATTTCTGCCCATTGCTTTATTCTAGCAGGGTATGGATTTCACACAAACAAATATATGGTTATCATTAGGGGTGCATAAGGTGAAGCTGGTTTAACTTGTACATTCCACCCCCATTATATTATGAAAGTTTGAATTCTCATTTCTGCAAGTATATACTCATATATGAATTTGTATATTGATACTGCATGTGTTTCATCATATTCCAAGAGCAAACTATTCCTGCTCAAACTATTCATACATGTGTTATGCCACAAATTTTTCCAGCCTATCTAGCGTCAGTGAATTTATTCTTCAGTATATATATATAACTTGGTCGCATTTGTTTATGTAGCTTAAGTGCTCTTTAAGGACTACTATAAATGATAATGATGCCATTTTCCCACTTGCAGATCTCAAGAAAAGGAGAACAGTAGCATACCAGAGACCAGCCCAGGAGCATGAATCATCTGGTTTGGATGCTTTGGCTAATGCTGCCATCCTTGGAGACAATGTAGATAACTCAGGCGCAACATCAGTCGCAACCACAACTAGACACCCAAGACATCGTCCCGGTTGCTCTTGCATTGTGTGCATCCAGCCTCCAAGTGGGAAGGGAAAACACAAGCCCACATGCACATGTAACGTGTGCATGACAGTTAAACGTCGTTTTAAGACCCTCATGATGCGCAAGAAGAAGCGACAGTCAGAGCGTGAAGCAGAGATTGCTCAGAGGAATCAGCAGCAGCAGCAAGCATGGGGTCCAAGAGAAGAAGCAGAAGTAGACAGTAGCTCAAAACATGTATCATCGCACCTCGATCCTTCGGAGAATGAAGCAAGGTCATCAGCAAATGAATTAGAATCCAAGAGCCAGAGCAATATTAACCTGCCTATCAAAGTTGAAGCTAACAAGGGAGGGATAGACTTGAATTGCGATCCGGATCGCGAGGATGATTCACAACTAGGTACTAACCGTGTGAGCATGATGAGTCTTCTTCAAGTAGCAAACCTTCCTCTGGAAACTTACCTGAAGGAGAATGGTCTTACAAGCTTGGTAGCTGAGCAGCAAGCAAACTCATCATCGCATGCTCCACCGCAGACCGTTGATGAGGGTGAGGCACAAGATAATAATAATAGCAGTTTCCCTTCTCCCACAGAAGAGCATGAGAGTAGAGAAGAAGAAAATGGTGACACTGGATCGGATAGAGCCGAGAATAATGAGCCTTGATATACACTTCCTTTTTTTTTTTTTTTTCCAAATATTATTCTTTTTAATCTATTCGGTGTATAAATTTACAGGGTGATTTTGCCTTTTCAATCACCAAAATATGTGGTATACGAATCTTTTCTTCTTTTTGGTTTTTTACTTTTTAACATGGGGTACTCATCAAAGTCTCATACAGAAACACGCCCGAGAAAGAGTTGGCAATGCATAGAAAATCTCTACACTTTTTTAGATGTCTGTTTATATAGTATATAGTATTTTTTTTATATTCTTTGTGAGAATTGTAAGTATTGTTAGATATAGGCACATGCTTGTTATGTAACATACTATGAAAAATATATATATTATAGTAATCAAATGACATACACTATAGTATAGTAAGCAAAATAATAATAGTATTTTTTTAACTTGACACACTGTAAAAATGGTGAGGACTATATCAATCATCCTCAAAAAACGCATTTCAGAATAAAGAGTAGACTGATAATTAGCAAAAACTTTTTTTTTTTTTTGATAAAAGCAGGATTTTCATTACGATAAAGAAGAATTACAATCAGTCTTTAGAGGATCATGAAGCCAGTAAGAGGCATATCCTAAAGGAAGGCCTGAAGAATCTCTTGCAATTAAACCATACCCACCCAAGCAATCTGTAGTATTAAAGGCACCGTCAAAAAATTGATTTTAATCAGAGGAGACATCGGTGGCTGCCATTTAGGATTGAGGTGCGGCTGAGGAATCCTGGAAATATCTTGGCATCGTGCCACTTCCTTTGCATATGAGAACGCAAAAGAGGCAGTGTCAAAATCGCCCATGATGTAACAATACCAACACGAAACCAATCAGGATTTTTATCCCGATTTTCCTCCTCTCTCACAGGGTCTTCATCATGTAAAATTGAATCATCATGAAGGAAAAAATTCCAGACATGAGACCAAACAGCCGCTGCAAAATGGCACTCCTTAATAGCATGAAGGCTAGATTCAACATCATCTCTACAACGAGGACATACTCGATCAACATCCAACGCTCGAAATTGCAAATTATCCATAACAGACAGAGTATTATGGAAGAGCCGCCAAGCAAATACTCGAACTTTAGGTGGTACATCAGCCCACCATATCTTCCTCAACGCAGCTTTATCTTCATTCTTCAACCTCATCATCTAAAGCAATCAAATGTTCATCATTATGCATTTGCTGTAGGAATCTATCCGCTGCGGGTTGAATACTGCCCAGAATTATCAAAATGCCATATTAAAACATCTCTCGGCAGCCTAGTACTTAGTGGAATTTGGAGAATAGCTTCTGCTTCTTGCATATTGAAAGAATCCATAATTATATCATAATTCCAGCAACCCCAGTTATCACTAATCAGATCCGAAACAAGCAAATCATCAGGCAAAGCTGAGCTTCCCGATTGCAGTATAAAGTTGGCAATTTTGGGAACCCATCTATCATGAAATACTCTAATACTACGCCCATCTCCAACTCTCCACCTGAGGCCTTGTGAAAGCAGCTCATGTCCTTTGCATAAACTCCTCAAAGTGAAAGAAGGCTGCCATCTAACCTTTGCCTCCAAAAAAGAGCATCGAGGAAAATATCTAGCTTTGAGGATTCTAGCAATTAGACTATTTAGATTTTGTAGCAACCTCCACCCTTGTTTAGCAAGCAAAGCCATATTGAAATCTTTCATATCCCGGAACCCCATCCCTCCAAAATCTTTAGCTACAAATAATTTCTTCCAAACTAGCCAATAAATGGGACATGTATCCATATTTTGTTTCCACCAAAATCGACTAAGCATACTGTCAATTTCATTGCACAGGTTTTGATGGAAAGCAAAAACATTCATTGCGTAAGTGGGAATAGCCTGTAAAACCGATTTTATCATTACCTCTCGCTCGCCTTGAGACAGCCATCTCACATTCCAGCTCCCAATCTTCTTTGCTATCCGCTCCTTAATCCAATGAAAAGTAGCATGTTTATTTCGACCAAACAAAGTAGTCAAACCTAGATATTTTTCAATAATGCTATGTTCACCAACTAAGAAGATCTCCTAAACTGCATCTCGATCAGGCTGCTTTGTGTTACTACTAAACAAGACAATCGATTTCTCAAAATTGATTTTTTGACCCGAGCAATTCTCATAAATCTTTAAAAAATCTTTCACCGTCCTACTTTCTGCACTATTAATTAGTGAAAACTTATAGAGATAACGAAAATTTGTAAAGAAAATTTAGAAGCCGAAAACATAGAAATATTTGTACCCAAAATAAAATATAGAGATGGAAAATGAGTCACAATTTTCATTTAGTTCTTCAATCAGTTCATAAAAAAACACTTTCCCCAAAAGGAAAATAACTTAATTCTAAAGATTAATAGTATATTGTATGAGCACGTACAAAATTTCACTATGCACCCTCAATCAAATATAAGTTGACATATATGAGAACCTCTCGGAAATTCTTCAATATAGTCTTCATCAAGTACTCCTAAAGGATAATCTTTAGAAAAAGATATAGTCATCCTTTCCAAGACCGTGCTATTTTTAAGTAAATACCTGATCACGTCTTTTTCATCTCCCGATCTCCATAGAGACATCATCTTAATGTCCTTAAGCCTTAGCGCTAAACAAGAAGGCACAACCACTGGTTCAACCCAACCATAAGTCTCCTCGTCGGGAGTATCTTCATCATCTTCAATATAAAAATCTTGCTGCAGATCACGATCATCAATTCATCATCACATTAATGTAGCAAAAGGTTAATATATTTGATAACTATAGCAAAAGTCATTATTAATTGATAATTAATATAAAGGGTCTCACCTTGTTCATTTGGAGGAATTTGACATTGGGTGAGTTGCTTAGGAAATTAGGCCAACAATTTCTCCACCCATATATGTTTAGTAAAGCAAGAATTATATGAACCCATTTGGCTAAAAACATGTAAAAAAGGCTCACCTTGTCGATTTGAAGGATTTCAAGATTTGGTGAGTTGCTTAAGAATTGAGGCAACAATTTCCACCCATAAAAGTTATCAATTAACAGTTGAAGACGTAGCAGATTTGGGAATTTTGGCAACCGTCCATAAGCATCAAAGGCATGGCCAAGAGCCTTCAAATTAATAATACTAATGTAAACATCAATCAATCAAGATGATAATTCAAAGCTAAAGAATTTGACTTACAGAAGTTGCTGTTTCCCATAGAATTAGTTTCCTAGCATGTCTGATTCCTTGCAGAAGTAACATCACTCAACGAGCCTCCACCCGGGAGATTCCGCCGTTGTTGATGAAACCGGAATTGGGGCCAATATTCGCAATATTCGCTTCAACTAGAGAGGTTATCTCAAGTATTTGATAAGAAGCGAAGATTGTATCATTAATCGTAAGATATTCAAGGTTTGGGATCTGAATTATGAAGATATGTTTAGAGCAACGCTCAAATTCGTCGGGGGAATCAAAGGTAATGCTCAATGTATTCAAGGTTGGTGCAGAAATCTGGAATCTATAACTCTCTTCACCCCCAAAGGGTTGATTTCCATAGAGGTCAAGTTCCAGCTTTTGTACTTTGCAATGGGCGGCGTAACGAATCCAGCGAGAAACACGATGCAAATCATCTCGTAATCCATTGTATTTGAGACTGAATTCTTCCACATTTCTATTGAATCTGGGGCCTCGAAGCTGAAGAACTCGGTCCACATACTTGATGAAAAGGGCCCGATCATACCACCTCGTTCCGAAATGATCACTATCGAAGTCGAGAGTTTTAAGATCGAGAACATGATTTGTCCAAAACTTCTTCCATTGTTTAGACAAAACAAGCGTCCCCACCGCTTCTTTCATGTTAAGAAACGAAAGAATCCGACCCATGATTTCATCCGGTAATTGGCTGATGCGGTCGTGACGAAGATTCCTTCGTTTGATTTTTTTTCATTTGTTTACGGTTTCTGCAATAACAAGATCCAAAAACGTATCTATAATCAACGAAATGATGGTACTCAAAGAAAAATAATTACAAACTCAAACAAACAGTTAAACACTAAACAAGAATTATAAGGGAAACAAGAGAAACGAAAACAGATTTCAGACCATACCGGCGTAAAGTCATGATGAGAGCCCTTGAAACAAACAGGCTAAGCAGAGGAAGAAGAAGAAAATGCAGGGAATTTTTTTGTTTGGTTTTCTTTTTGGATTTTGCACTTCAAGGTTTACTTCCTTACATAGAGTAGAATATATAACGATAAAAGGAAGAAACTGAAAGAGTGAAACTGAGAAAGAGTTCTTTTCTGTTTACAACAAAGGCGGCGAAAATTAAATGAGAGGGGAGGAAAATGGCGAAAGACTGCAAGAGAATAAGGAAGACCTAATATTTTTTGTAATAAGAAAACATTAAAAGAAGGCTCTGGAAGCAGTTTGAAATAAGATGAAAAGATGGATTGAAAGGATGGATTTGGTTGAAGTTATTTTAAAAAAAACTGAAAATTAAACCTACTATTAATTTTATGTACAAGATTCTCATTGAGTGACACTTGGCATTTTGTTTCTTTGACAAGTGTCAATAGTTAATTTTCTAAATGTTTTGTTTATTATATTTGTATTCATTTAGTTTGTAAAAATTAAAAGACATTCATCCCCTTTCCTATATAAAATAAATTAATAAATAATTATAAATTAATTTATTATGAATATACATGTATGTTGTGTATGTCCATGAATCTAATTAAAGCATGGATAAGATTGATGATTTGGTTCATTCATACACATATACCTATGTGCTAAGTTCATCCCCTTATATTTATGGTGATGTATCTATATGCCTATAAATAGGTCATTCACTTTGTTATGGAATAAAATGAATGAGAACAATTTCTTCCATTCTTCATATTTTCTTCTTCTCCATATTCTATTGTCTCTTTATTGTCTTGTCTTTTACATGCTTCAATTTTACTCCATTGCTTTGTTTTTTTATCATTTTACAACAAAATTTGATTTCTTAACTGAATTTTCTTAAAAGAATTTATAAAATAAAATAGCCGCGGGAAATTTTAGTATATGCTAAATATATACTCCACTAAATGGATTTAGTCGGGTGCCAAAAAAAAATGGATTTAGTCGAAGTAACAAATTGGGAACAGTGATGGAGATCGGACTAAGGATATAACGCGTGGGTAAGAAGAAAAAAAGCAGGAGTGGAATACGCGTCATGGCCTGATTGGCTAAAACATTTGTTAAGACCAAAATAGGCAACGTTGAAATGACAAAAGGCCCAGGCTGCACAGTGCCCTAGCAAATGAGGTGCCTGTACTACACTAGAGTAGTACATGCACTGCTAACTACACTACCCCGTCCCCCATTGTCCAATTTTTAAAGAAAAATTTGTTTCAAAATAAATATCCATTCACAATTCTTAGGAAGTATATTAAATGGTCAGTTTTCTTTTTCAACCATGGTTCATTTTCTAAATTCTTATTTACTATTTTTTTTTTAGTTACATAAGAGTGGTCTGTAGCTAAGAATGGCCTTAGGCTTAGATACACTCCAAATATTCTCCTCGATAAACTAATGGAGCACATCCGAAGGTCGATCCAAAATGGAAACATCAAAGGATCCATAATAGGCCCAAATAAAATGGAAACATCAAAGGACCCATAATAGGCCCAAATAACCAAATAATCCGTACACATGTTGGCTTCTCGATAAGTATGAACCAAAGAACACTGCCAATCATACTGAAGCAACTCACGGCATCTCTGAATAACTGGTCAAAAGATCTTGTAAAGTTGGAGGCTGTAGGATTTTGTTAACAGCAACAAGAGAGTCAGACTCCACAATAATCTATAACCAGATTCCCAAGCAATCTGCAGACCATGTGCCCCAATCCACAATAAATGGTATACAATTCAACTTTCGAAATGTGCCCCAATCTAAGCTTACAAGCAAATCCGAAGAGCCACATACCATTTGAATCTCTACAAATACCATCACTTGTCAGTTCACCTGGATTCGTTCTAGCCACTGCATCAACATTAAGCTTGACAAACCCCATAAGGGGCTTTATTCAACCAATAACCTTAGTATATCTATGATTTAGAAGCTGTAGATTTAACCTGAAACTATGAAACTTATGAATAGTAGAGGAGATCATGAATGATGGATTATCAGCCATGCAAATGAATCCTCAAATAGCAAACGATTATGCCACCTCCAAATATGCCAACAAACGAAGCCAAAATACACCAAGGTATTTGAGATGCCCCCTTGAATTTTTAATTTGCAACTTTCACCCTTAAACTATCAAAATCGGGATAATTTCTCCCCAAGAAATACTGACACGGCATAATAGCATGTCATGCCACGTAAGCAATTTTTGGGGCATCACTGATTCTTTACAATTAGGGGGAAATTGTCTCATTTTGAAAGTTTAGGGGTAAAAGTTCCAAATTAAAAGTTTAAGGGAGAAAAATGCCCATATTGTGAAAGTTTAGGAGGGAAAATGGTCATTAAAGCCAAAATTATTTATAAAGAATGCTTACTAAATTTGTTGGTAAATGTATAACTTTGTTATAATAAGGTTTTGTAAATTTGATAACCTTCATTATTTATTAAAGAAATTGTTACCAAAATTACTAATGTTTAAGAAAATATTTAACATAATGATAGGTTAATGAATTTGTTGATAAAGATTAATAGTTAAAATTAGTTATAAAGGTTAATTAATTACCTACAAATCCTTTTTTGCTATAAAAAATCACTTATAAGTTCTAAATTCAAACTTTTTAAAAATAAATAAAGACTAACAAATAAATTACGTATCAACTTTATTTATTTTAAGCTTGAGCTTTTGTCATTATACCTTTGGTGCCTTTGAAATGAAGTGGTGACCCCCTTAGATTAACTTCGATGGAATGTTGTTGTGTGTGAAGAGTGGATATTTGAATTAAAAATGTATAGTGGTGAGGATGCCTGAAACCAAACCAAATGGAGATGCATATAAAATATGTGAAAAAAGTATGTTGTTGTTATTGTATAAGATGGATATGTATGCATGCTATCTAATGAAATGAAAGTGCGTGCTTGGGATCAGTTAGACTTATGAGATGTTTGAGTCTTTGCTTCTGGAAAATTGGATGGTGTTGACACTGTCTTTCTACTTGTCATGTGACTACAATGCTTTCGTGTCTTTGTTTGTCCTGCATTTCATACTGAGATGTCAATGATTCTGTTTTAAGTGCTGTTGGATGACAGAACTGATATCTCTCGCCTCTTGCTCTCTAGAACTCCTTGCATTGTATCAACATTCTAGTTATTTCATGATTGTTAGACCCCTTTTACTCAGCACTTCCCTTATCTGTTGACTGTGAAATTTTGTCCTATTACTGACCATCTTCTTGTTTTGTCTATAAACATCACTTGTGTGATCACCCCACTCTATTTGTCAAAGCCTGATCAATGGACAATGAAAGAGGAAGCAAGTAATGCTCCACGCATGAAGCCAAAGGAAGGATTATCATATCTTTTATAATTCAGTTTCTACTTTCTTATATATATACATACATTTATTACATTTTCATGCAACGGAGTATAAGGAAATGTAAAAAGTTCCGTTGTAAAAACGAAGTGCAAATTCATCTGTTTATGGTTTTCAATTATTAAATTCTTATAACTAAATATCTTATTTTATTATTGTATTTTACTAATTTATGATGGGATAAAGAAAAAGGAGATGGGCCTTAGTGCAAAACAGAAAATCCAAAGGCTAAAGAAAGATCAACACAAGATACCCCAAGACTAAAAGCCCAAAAGCCCAAAGCTAAATTTACCCAACTAAAGTTTAAAGTCCAAAATGATAGCAAGATAGAACTAAAAGCAAATAATTAACAAGGAGGGCTTGACACAACTTAGAAAAGTTAGTCCCATTACAAACATGTATGCAATACAAAAATCCATCAATTAAAATGTCTAAACAAATTAAGATGTCTACCAATTAAAATGGATGTGCTATATGAGACAATGTAAGACAATTAAAAGGAAAATATTTATTATTATTTTTTATATCATGAAATGCAATGTGATCTATCCAAGTTTACATGTTAAAATGGACATGCCAATTTAAGCTAGCGCTGAATTAAAAATGACTAAAGTGCCCCTTGAAGCAAAAATGACCGAAATACCCCTGGGTGACCCTAATGTCAAATAAGAAATAAATTGATTTAAATTGAAGGATATATGACAAGAATGGGTGTCTATAGCTGCCCCTCTTTGCGATCTTTCTAACTGCCGGGAAGTGTACAAAAGAGTAGTTTGTATACTTTCTGAGAGTTGGGAAGTGCACAAAGACGTAAACACCCATCTGATTGAAAGTTTTAAACAAGTAATTTGAAATTTTTTAGGATAGAACCCCCTGGATCAATCGAAAATAACTTGTGAAAGCCCACTCTAAAATAAATAACTAGAGAAAAACCACCCTGGATTATTTTGAACTGAACTGAAGAATGACTACCCTCGGTCATTCCGACGCAAACCGAAGAAAGACCACCCTGGGTCAACTGAAATAAACTGAAAAACAACCACCCTCGATCATTTCGGAATAAATTGAAGAAAAGACCACCTTGGGTCAATTGAAATTAACTGAAGAAAAATCGCCCTGGATCGATTCACTAAGGATGGACCGCCCTCCATCTTATCTCTTAACGAGGTCGAATTCGTGATGAGAATGTCCTTGTCGACATTAATCACGTTCTGGTGGCAAGAATCTCTAAGAAGAGTAACGAGTTTAGAATTTTAGGAACTACAAACGGAAGAGACATGGAATTTAAAATCAGAAACAAAATCAATTAGGGAGACACGATGTTAGTTTTAAAAACAAGATAAACCAAACATTTTGATTTTTAAAACAAAACGTACATTTAAAAGGCTGATGGACACCTTAGTGTCCGGAACTTATCCTAAACTCACTACAGGCCCACCAAACTTATGAAACAAGGATAAAAACCAGATGCTCTGATACCAATAAAGTTGTCACGCCCCGACCCAGAAGTCGAGCACGGACAACCGCCATGTCACCTCGAAACACGTGTCGGCCGGTCACGCACTCCGAAGCAACACGAAGCGTCAATATCATATTAAAAACATTAAAAACGAGAACATAGAATAATTTTGATATACTCGAGTTTATAAATCAGAGTAAAAGCGGAATCGACAAAAAACCGAGATAATAAAAGTATTTTAAATCGAAAACCAAATCAAATCCAAATAGTGAGTTAGTAAATAAGAAACAAGATACGAGGAATGACAATAAACAGAGACAATGCCAGTGGGACCCGTCATGTAGTGAGAAGTACCTCTAAGAGCAGTAAATACATCCTATGCCACCGACTCGACCGCCAGAGGGAACGTAGAGTCCTAACTACCCTGAAAACACAACAAGAATTTGAAGGGGTGAGTACACGAATGTACCCAGTGAGTGAGCCACCCTCAAAAGAGGATCAGAAGAGGGTGGGGTGCACTCACAACCAAATCAGTTCATAAAAGCAATTTATAACAAAACCAATCAGTAATAACAAATCAAAGTATATAAATCCATTTACTGCTTTCAAAACCATGGGCTGCCATCAAAACATATCCGAAGTGACCTTGGCCCGAGTCAACCTCCGGAACCGTCAGGGGCTTCTTTATCATCATCAAATCATCAGTAAAAATACCACTTTTCTTCTTTTTCCAACAACAAGCCCGTTCCCCTGACGTTGGCCTGGGTCCGGCACTGCGTGGTGGCCGTAGTACACCCAGTTTAGCTCCCCCATGCACACACCGAACCGGTATATAAATAATGGCGTGTCGGGCCTGTAGCGACGAACCATGTGGATCCAAACTCATCTCATGGTCCGCCAACATATCCAAGTACTAGCTAGTAAACCACCATATCAGCCATACGTACTCCCTGGACTGCGTCCAGTCCACGAGTCCCCGTATGTTTACCAACAATTCAAAACCATTTTCCAAGATCGCTCATGCACCCAAAACGATTCAGTAAAAACCATTTAGAAAACAATTTAATGAAACAGTAATAAAACAGTTCCTCAACGGGTTCTCCGTTGAGGACAGCCCACTCACAGTTCAGGGGACTCGTACACCCCCAACGTCAATCCACTGTGAGCCTAGCCAATGTCTCGATCAGCGCCTCAGCTGTCTGATTGAGAAGCACGTGCAACACAAGAAAATCATTAAGACCGGTATCATAATCAAAGTTATAAACCAAAGTAATAAACCAGAATAATCAACCAAAACAGTCAGACAAAATAGAATAAAATCACAAGAATACAAAACCCAGACCCACGGTCTAATATCGAAGAGTTTAACACGACAATTTATGTCATACAATGTTTCGAAACGAGTTTCAGAGTTGAAACACACTTTCTAAAGCTCATTTGATCATTTCTGGCCTCTAGGGGCAAAACTGTAATTTTAGCATAGTAGGGGCAAAACGGTAATTTTAACACACGAAGACTGTTATGGTGATCCTCTATCATCACATGTACAATTAGCGCGTTTAGATAAGCCAAATCCTTTTTCTAAGGGTAAAGTTGTAATTTTACTCATTCGAGGGTGAAATGGTAATTTGAATCTTTTCTAGGTACCACAATGTACATATGGATTTATTGATGTTGGCAGCGTAGTCAAAACTTCTCATTTACACTCTTGAGGGTATTTTCGTAAATTGATGACATAGGGGCATAATGGTAATTTTTATCGATGAGGGTAACATGGTGAAGTACGGTGGCATTCCTTACGTGTTACCGTTGTTGACCCTAATAGGTCGGAGTCGAAATCATAACTTAATAGGATAAGTTAGTACACTTTGACTAACTAGGGGTAGTATGGTAATTCACCCACTCAAGGGTAGAACGGGAGTTTATGATCCTACTAATATTACGGAGTAGTACGTTAACTATTCGGGTTAATCAACGCAACCCGTGTGGTCGAGTTCGTTAGATTCTTCTTCTAAGGGTAGTTTCGTAATTTAATATCTCAAGAGTGATTTAGTAATTTACCCATCCTAGGGTAAAATGGTAATTTCATCATCACATTATTAATCCCAGATTTTATTTTCTAATATTTATCTTTCCCTTTTCTTTTTACCAAAAATTGGGCCTTGGCCCATTATTTTTTTCTTTCCCACTTTTTCTACTTGGGCCAACTCCGCTCTTTTTTTTTTTAATTGCTGTTGGGCCTGCCCCAACAGCTAGCCAGCCCGCCCCAGGCCAGCGGCTTGGGCCGTACGCTTGGCTGGCCCAAACCCTGGCCCAGGTGCTGGCATCCCTTTTTTTTTTTTTTTTTTTCCTTCTTCTTCTTTTAATTCCAGCCGCCGGATATTTCACCGGAATCTGGAGTAACCCAAAAAAATGCTTATTTAACATATTTTCTTAACCAATTTCTTCCCAAATTCACTCCAAAACACTACCAAACAATTTCTATTGTAAACCCAAACAATTTATAACATCAAAAACATCAAATCAACACCAAATGAAGAGATTCTTACCCAAAATCAAATCCAAACTTAACAATATCTCTCCACATCCTTCACCAAGCTCCATGCTTAACAAATGCTACACTTTAAGCCTCAAATACACCCAAAACAACAATGTATTAATTTTTGTGTTGATACAAAATTAAGGTATCAAGATTCCTCTATTAAATAACAACTTACCCCATCCATTTTGAGCTCTATAGTCATTGCCAAAACCTTGGAAAAATTCGAATCCAATGATGCAAACATGACAAGCAAGGTGAGAGGATTAATTTGAACTAATTGCATGTAGGTTTCTTGGTGACCTCTTTGGTCTATTGAAGAAGAAAATTTCGGTTAGGAGGGGAAACTTCAACAGGAAAATGCCGAACATGATGATGGTGGTTGTTTTATATTTGAGATAATGGAAAAATTGCCAAATGGTCCTCTCACCTTTAGGCCCATTTCATATAAATCTCAAATTCTTCTTTTATTTCAATTGAGCACTTAATTTCTCTTCTCCTTTAATCCAATATATATTAATTTTCTAAACCAAATCTATTTTACGGTATTACAATGGACCACCCTGGGTCTATTTGAAAATCACTTTGAGAATGATCATCCTGGATCAAATTTGAAAGCAACTGAAGAAAGAACGCCCTGGGTCAATTGAAATTATTGAAGAGAGGCCGCCCTGGATCAATCAACTGAATGACCTGTCCTGGGTCATCTTGAGTAACTTGGAAATTAACTTAAGCATCTGAAGACTTCTTTGAACAATTTGTTCTTGATGAATTCTGATTTGTTGGAATCTTTCGTTAGTGTCGTAACGTGCAAATCGCGAGATCTGAGCGCTAGACGCATTTGAAAGGAGTCGCCACCAATCTTTTTTATCTAGGTGTGATTGGCCACCTAAGTTTGATTAACCATTTTAATGTGTTCTTAATAGTTAAATTAAGTTCATTAATATGTTTAACCATTAGTCTTTGTTACCAGATTTTGGACTCGGGGGTTCGATTACGTGTAGGGAAGGTATTAGCACCCCTACAACGCCTGTCAAAATGACAGTACCATTTAACTAAACATTAACCCTTTAGCCTTAATTTTTACTTTAATCCTTTAAATTCATTGATTGTGAAATTTACCCCTCTTAATTGTCTTTACTTTATTTCCAATCAATTTTTAGTCTTTAAATTTTGATTATATCTTTATACTGGGCCTCCCACAAATTGGCAAGACTCCAAATTATTTTTAATTTATTATGTTTTTTATGATTTTTCTAGACTTTCCCACAAATTGGCAAATGTCTAAAATTATCTTTTAATTATTTTTATTATTACTTTATTTAATTTTGATTATATTTCCTTTTATATCTTCTAAA
>AWWV01012771.1:0-12891 GCA_001974805.1 Corchorus capsularis
ATAACATTAGAGGTTAATTGTCAGCGAGATGCGGATTAATCTTCATAGCATGTTGGAATTAGCATCACGTCTGTTCCTATACCAATTATTCAAATGGAGTTGTTTAAGATATTAAGAGGATTACTTTGTTTCAATGAAAGTTGATGTCTATGTCTTAGGCTATATACCAATTTGGGGTAATTTATGATTCTTAATTGATTGCAATCTAAGCCAAATTTATGTTTAGTGTCTATGATCCATGATTCACTTGATCAAAGTAGTTGCCTAAAGTAGAAGAAGTATGTTCTTATTCATTGTTTTTACTAAACTCTCTTTTAATTCTTTAGTTTAGATTTATTTTAATTGTTTTCTGGTTTAATTAATCTATTTTCAAAAATCTATAAAAATCTCTTTTAGGTTAGATTTTCTTTTGTAAGATTTAACCTTGATTCGTACCTTCCTTGTGGATTCGACCCCTACTTGCCCTAGCTATTTGTTATTGGTTTGTGGGGATTTATCTTGTGATTTGTTCAACGACCGGTCACAATTTTGGCGCCGTTGCCGGGGAAGGTTTAGGTAATTGAAGGCAAATTATTACTTAAGAATTTCTTACCTTTATCCTTTAAATTTTTCGTTATTTTTCTTTTCAATTTTTAGTTTAGTTAATTTTTCCTTACCTTTTATTTTTCAAGTTACTTGTTATTGTTGGATTCTTTGTTTAAGTTCTTTCTAGGTGTTGTGTGCCAAATACAAGGAGTAGTGGTACCAAGGACTTAGTATTCAATTCTGAGCCTGAACGTACACTCTTTGCACTAAGGAAGGAGAATTTGCCTAAAGAGCAAGGGGAAGATTTGTCAACACCAAGTTCTCATGCTAGCTCTCCACGATCCACCACTTCTTCTTCAAGTTTGGAATCACAAACCCAAAGAAAAAACATGGCCGAAGAAAACAACAACAATAGGACTTTGAGGGAACTTGCTGCCCCAAATGTGACTACACAGCGGTTAGCAATTCAATATCCAACAAATGAAGAAAATTTTGAGATTAAGTCTGGATTCATTCAATTATTGCCAAAATTTCATGGTATGCCTGGAGAAGATCCACATCGACATCTCACAGATTTTCAAATTGTTTGTTCATCCATGAAGATGCAAGGTATCTCTGAGCAGCAATTTAAACTTAGAACTTTTCCTTTTACCCTTATGGATCGTGCAAAGGATTGGTTGTACTACATGCCTAGTGGTTCAATCACTTCTTGGACGAGCCTTATGAAATTGTTTTTGGAAAAATTCTTTCCTGTTCATAAAGCCTCAAGCATTCGAAAGGAGATAAGTGGAATGAAGCAATCCCAAGGCGAGACTATGTACGAGTTTTGGGAACATTTCAAGAGGTTGTGCTCAAGCTGTCCAAATCATCAAATTCCTCAACAATTGCTTATTCAGTATTTCTATGAAGGTTTACTCCCATTTGATAGATCTTCCATAGATTCTGCAAGTGGAGGGGCTTTCATCGACAAGACTCCCACCAATGCTTGGACTTTGATCGAGAACATGGCCGCCAACACACAACAATTTGGTACTCGAGAGAATTGTCCATAAAGAGATGGAAATATTAGAAGAATCAATGAAGTCTCAACCCATTCCTCTACATTGGAGCAACGAATTGAAGAGACAAATCAACAAATTGCTTTACTCACTGATTTGGTCAAATCGAACTTATTAAGTGTGTCAAAGGTTTGTGGAATTTGTTCATTAGGACATCACACGGATAAGTGCCCTAGTTTGGTCGAAGATGATGTGGAACAAGCCAATGCTTTAGGAATGCAAGAGGGATTTCAAAGGAAACAAGAACCATTTCCAAGAAGCTACAATTCTTATGGGAACCAAGGTGCTTATCAAGCAAGGCCAAATAACTATCCAAGGCAATCTTCACACTGTTCTGAGGGAATGCAACAAATGAGAGAGACCATGGAGATCATCAAGAAGCAATTAGATCAATTGGCAAGTGATGTGAGTGAGCTCAAAGCAGAAGGCCAAAACAAGATCCCATCTCAATCAAAAGTGCCCCCTAAGGAAAATGTGAATGCTATTACCTTGAGAAGTGGAAAGGAGTTGGAGGAACCATATCCAACTAAGTCTACAATGGATGAAGGGACAAGCAAGGAAGAAGATGAATTGCATGTGCTAATGAAGGAGATTAAGATTCAAGATGATGAAACCAAAGCCAAAGAAACTTCTGTGGTCAAGCCCAAATTGGATTCAAAGAAGGAACCTTTTCCAACCATGTCAAGGAAATCAATGAAAGAAGATGAAGATCAAGACATCTTGGATATTTTTCGAAAGGTCGAGGTCAACATCCCACTTCTTGATGCAATTCAACATGTACCAAGGTATGCAAGGCTTCTTAAGCAATTGTGTACAAACAAGAAAAGGTTGCAAGGTAAGTTGAATGTTGGAGCAACAGTTTCTGCTGTTTTGCAAAGACATTTACCTCAAAATGCAAGGATCCTAGTATGTTTTCAATTACTTGTTCAATTGGAAATACTATCATTGATAATGCTATGCTTGACTTAGGAGCATCTTTAAGTGTCATGCCTTATTCCTTCTATCAAACTTTAAAAATTGGTTTTTTAAAATACACCGATGTTGTTCTTCAATTGGCCGATGGATCTTTGGTACATCCGAAAGGTGTGCTAGAGAATATTTTGATTAAAGTGCAACATTTAATTTTTCCTATTGATATTTTTGTTATGGAAATGGAAGGAGAAATTACAAAGGATCAATGCCCTCTTTTATTAGGAAGGCCTTTCCTAAGGACTTCTCACACCAAAATCGATGTTTTTGATGGCTCATTGACGATGGAGTTTGATGGTGATCTAATTCATCCCAAACTTTCATCAAACTTATCTTTGAAAACTAATGATTTTGTTTGAGTAGTGAAAAAGTGGGTAAAGAAAGAGTTAGGTACAACATCTTCAACCATGACAAGTGAACAACTTTCAAAGGGGAGGCAAAGGATTACAAGCTTTCGACAACGCCAAGATGAGAATTTCCACCTAGCTTGGGAGAGATTCAAGAAACTTTGTGCCGATTGCCCTCAACATGGCATTTCACAACAAGTTTTGATCAAGTGCTTCTATCAAGGATTAGAAGTCGATGATCAACTTCTTGTGGATAGCATCAACAACATACCCTTGTTCGATAGGACTGTGAAGGACGCATATGATGCATTGGAATCTTTGACTCAAGCAATTGCACCTCCAAGTTGGATCAAGAAGAAAAACAAAGAGAAGCTTGGAGAAAGAGGCAAAATTTCCAACAACACGTGTGAAGATGTCAACAAGGAATTGAAGGAAGCTCGAGAGAAGTTACTCAAAATTGATGGAGCTATAATTGAACTTTTTAAAGCCATGAGTGACACTCTCAACATCACCGTGGAACTTTTGAAGGAGCACACTCAACGTTCCTTCACCAATGGAGAATAGTCCACAAGGATGTCTAGCCAAAGACATTAAATGAAGGCGCTAATTGGGAGGCAACCCAATACACTAACCTCTATCCTTTTTCTTTTGAATTTTCTTTTTCTTAGTTATAGGTCATTTTGCATTTTCAATTCAAGGGAATCAATCACGCAATGGAGATAAGGAAAGGAATCACACATGAAGAGCTATTGGAGCTTACACTTTGCAAAAATAGAGAGCTTTCTTGAACTCTAATCTCATTTAATTTCCTATGTTTGATTGATGATTGATGCATATCAATTAATTTTCTTGGATTGAATGATTTTCCATGCATATTATCATTGTACAATTGTCTCATGCATCTTATACATTTAGACTCTTAAGTGATAAGAACATAAGGTCAATCTTTTGATAGTCATCAAGAGGAATTTTTGATGAAAATCAAGTGTTTTTGGATTGAAAATTTTGGAAAATAGTAAGATTTTTGGATGGTAATTGAGTTGAAGTTGGAATTGAGTTTGGTAGCAAAAATTGCAAAAAGGAAGCAAAATGAGGAGCCAAGCCCGATCCCAGCTGGGGCCCCATGCCGCAAGCCTGGGCACCCAGCTGGACAGCCCCAGCGCCCAGCCGTAAGTGCCAGCACTGGAGGCCGACTCAGGCTGGGCGCCCAGCTGCTTTGCCTGAGCACCCGGCCGGTTGTCTTGGGCACCCATGTGTCCTAGGCTGTGCGCGGACAGCGCCTAGCACCCATGCCCATGTCGATGTCACCCAACTCACAACACCCATCACCCATCTCAAACACTATAAATACCACCCAGCACCCACTTCAAACCCTTCAACTCCCACCTTCATCCAAAACCCACTCAATTTTCTTTTCTCTTGCCTACATTCACATATTCACTCACTTTAATCTTCAAATTTCACTACTTCATCACTTACAAATCATTTCTTTCATCTTTTTATCACCTCAAACACTTACCCATTGGATTATCCAACACTTTTTCCATCAAATCCATCAATTTTTCAAATTTTCAAATTTAGGGAAAATGGTTGTTTTCTTTGGAATCTTGTTTGGAGAGATTAGAAAGGAGATAGGAGATAGTTTGGAAGTTGATTGAAGCATTTTAGAGCATTGGGGAGTGCTACATTGGATTTGAAAGAAATATTTTTCAAGAAACCCTACAAGGTAACCTAGTGCCCACCAACTGTTCGAGAAAATGTCAAGAAGAGTGAGAGCAAGAGCATCAACATCTCAAGCCGCACCAATTGAGGAGGAAACGCCATACAACCTTTCCTTAGTGTGCCGCCATCCATATTTGTTGATAATGAATGTCAAGAGTGGTATGAAGCAAGGTATCACAACTCTTTTATTATAGAAAAAGTGCTTCCAACTAACATTCATCAAGAACTTGGAGTTAGTCCATTGTTTGTCAATAGATGTTGGGGATCACTTCTTCAAGTAGATGGAAACTACTATCTCAATTTGGTGAAGCAATTCTATGCCAACATGGACAAGGTTCGTGAAGGTTATTCCTACACCATCAACACAATGGTCAAAGGTAAGTACATTGTAGTTGATGAGGAATACTTGTGCCGTTTGCTTGGATTGAACAATGAGGGTAGTATGTTCTATTTTACTTATGTTAATGGAGAGCAAAAGATCGCCACCGAGAGCACATGGAAAAGGGATGGTGCTTTAAGGAGGTTTGACATTCCTCTTGGTATGGATAACCAAGGGAATAGAGAGGTGAGAGTCAAGTACATGGAAGCAAGGGATAGACTTGTGTGTTACTTATTGCATCATAATGTCATTCTTAGGAGTAGTAACAAGCATAAGCTTCGCATTGAAGACTTCTATGTGGTATATAAGCTTTGCCATGGATTAGGTCATTGTAATGGAATACCAATGGCTAGGTTGTTACTCTCAAGGATGTGGGAAGTAGTTCATTCTTCACATGAAGATAAGGCATTTGTTTTCCCATTGTTGATTAGCAAGATTTTGGTCAATGAAGGAGTTGAAGTCGATGGTGAGTATTGCTTCAACAATGAAGACAATGTCATTGATGTGAATTGTTTAAGTCATTTGGGTTTAAGGAGGAGAGTTGTTGCCAATGAGGTACATTGGTACAATGTGCAAAGAAGGACTTATCCACAAGGACTTGAACAATCACAAGGGACAACAACCATCCTTGGAAGTTGATGAAGAAAATTTCCAAGAGCTTCCTATGAGAGAACTTCAACAACTTATGGTTCGAGAGATGAGGCAACATAGGAGTGAAATGAGAGCTTACATAGAGCGAATGGAGGATACCATACGTGATTCCATGGGCCAAAGGAGACCAAGGAGAGGCCATATTCTTATCCTTAGGATGTCATATGTTATGAATTCTTTTATGTTTTGCATTTTTATCATGACATTGCATGCATTTGTATTTGTTCTATTTGGATCTTATGTAAGACTTAAGTGTTTGGATGCTATGATTGATACTATGTTTGATTAATTTGCTTCGACTTTCTTGGTTAATTAATTCTTGCATGTTTTCAATTAATTGGATTACCCCACTTATTGTGATTGGATTTCTAGTGAATGATTATTTGATTTGTCTTGAATTATGGGTTCTTCTTTATAAGTCAAATTATCATTTTGCACTTACTTTTCCAAAAAATTTCAAAAAGAGGTCATTGAATTTTTTGTCAAAATACTAGCACAACACACATTGAGGACAATGTGTCTTTTAAGTGTGGGGGGAAGAAGTAGTCCATTTGAAAGATCCTATTTTTCTTTTCTATCTTATTGATTAGAGACAAATTTTTCAAAATTTTTGAAGAAAATTAAAAATTGATTTGTATCTCTATTAAATTTTGATTTAATTTCCATGAGTATAGTCTTTTGTAATATTAATTTGGTTTAAATACATTGAAAATATTTTTCAAATTTTCTTATGTATAATTTCATTCTTTGATTAAGAAGTGTAATTAATAAGGTTTTTCATACCCAAAAATGGTTTGACAAGTGCATTACTTCTAGAACTTGTGTTGAATCTTGTGTACATTTATAAAAGTATGTCATGGATATGTCAAAGACTAAGTGTGGGGGTATGAAGGGTAGCTAAAATCTTTTAAAAAGAAGTGCTTTCATATAAATAGGAGAAGAAATATTTTCTTGTTAAAAAAAATTAATTAATCCATTGTTGTCATTCTTTTCTTTAACAAAAAGAGTTAGTAACCCTTGGAAAGAGGATAAGAGGCATGGAATGCGGAAATATTGTCCCTCTTGAAAAAATGAGTGTTAGTAACCTCAAAATAAAGGGAGCTAGTAGCCCCAAATCATGAACACTTCTGATCGAGCCAAAATTATGCATTTTTTTATGGCTATTTTTCTATACTTTTTGCCACTTTTATATGCATTTTACCCTATTTTGCTAGTATGTGTGTTTTTAGGTCTTGAAGATAAGAAAAAGGAAAACTTATTGTTTTTCACTCTTTTTGGAGCTATGTTAGTGACTTTTTACTCAACTATGGACTTAGTCATTTGGAATGAAGATTTGAAGATGCGAATTTTGTGTTTGAAGATTATTTGAAGATTTGAAGACAATTGAAGAATTATTTCAAGAAGCAAGAATTGAAGATTTGGAGCTTATTTGTAAAGGATTGGAGCCAAGCCCAGAAGAAGCCCGGAAGTTAAGGATTTTTGGATAATTTATATGGGATTATACTCAGCCCATATAAGTCCATAATTGGAGTTAAAATCCTAATTGGTGGTGCCTATATCCAAGGAATTATCCAAATCCCGTAATTTCCCGTAACTAGTCTTATTTGGAGTAGAAATCAGCGCAGTCTCGGTAGAAAGGCCATAACTTTCTACTCAGATGTCCGTTTTAAGCCCATGAGTAGCCGTTGGAAAGCTAATTCCGAGATCTACAAATTTCCTTTGAAAACCAAAGCCCAATTCTGCCGTTTTCAAACCCAAATCTGCCGGTGAAATTTCTGCAGAAATCCAGAAAATTCCAGAATCCTATTTTGACTTGGATTCTACTCTAGGATGACATCTAATCCAACTTGGAGACTAAGTCAGCCCCTAGAACGTCCTAGACTCCTTTCCTAAGTCTAATAGGAGTCTTTAGGTTATTTTTCCATTATAAATAGCCACCTCCTATAACATAAATCATATATACACAATTCTCTTTCATCTTTTTCTTAGAAAATATTCTAATTTTCTTTCTTTAGTTTTAGATTAAGGGTGCCGCACCCCTCTCTTTGCATAGAGAGGGGCGGTAGCCCTAGGAGATTTCAAGAAGAGGATTTTGCCTTCAAGTTTTGTAAGTTTTCTTAAGCCTCTCATGGATTTATCCATGAGTAGCTAAACCCTTAATACTTCTAATCCTTTGGTGAATTCGATCAATTGATTATGGTGAGATTTCTATACTTATAATTTTGTGTTAAGTTCTTGATGATAGTAGGCAAAACCCTGTTTTATTTTATGATCTTGATAGTTATTGATTTGGATGGCCACTGATGAAGTAATTGGATGATCTATGGCTAGATCAAGCTTAGAATTAACCACTCAAGTTTGATTGTTTGTAGCAAATCATGTTTGTTTAATCGCTGCCTGATGGGCGTTTGTCTACCGGAGGGCGATAAATTTCTCTTCGTATGATTCTACTTTGTAGGCATGTGTGTAAAATTAACTATACTTAATGCTTTATTCTCAAGCGATCTTTAGGCCCTAAAAAAGTAATCGATTGCTGAAGGAATAAAAGGGATAACTACAGCTTTAATCGGCCTCTTATCTAATATACATGTTGGAAAACCTATACCAGTTTTCAGTCAAGAATAAAATGCTTAATTCACCTTTTAAATCAATGATCCATAGTTAATCTGATTGAATCATACCATCGGAGAAGAAGTATGCTTTTTAATTATTGTTCGCTTTATAATTGCCATAGATTTAGGTTTAGATTTAATTTGTTTTGCTTAGTCTTTAGTTTAATTGCTTTCTTTTTAATTGATAATTTTAAATCCACTGTTTTCTGTTTTAGAACTAATTTTTGGAAAAGATTTGTTCTTGGGAATAAAAGTTCTTAACCCTTCTCTGTGGGATCGACCCCTGCTTGCTCTATATACTTTAGTTAGGTTTTGTGGGGATTATCTTATGATTGCTGACGACACGATCATAATTTTTGCGTCGTTGCCGGGGAAGGGAAGTAGGAACAGATCCAAGAATTAATCTGCTCTAGAAGTTTTAATTGTTTTTGCGTTTTTCCTTAAAAAAAATTTGCTTTTTGCGATTAAAAAAAACGAAAAAAAATTTGCGAAAAAAAAAGTTTGCGTTTTTCAAAAAAAAATTTTAATTTTAATTTTGCTTAAGAACTTTTACTACTAATTTTTCTTTTGAGTTTTTGTTAAGTCAGAAAAAGATACGATAGAAGCAAGGGAGTGAAAGATATGTGCTGTTCAAAAGGAAGTTCTTTCTTGTTGACAATACCCTCGTGAAAAGTGGTTCTACTATTGGGATAGATTCAATTGGACATGTCAGTTCTTTGTTAACCACCGTCTACCTGAAGGGCAATTAATCAAGAGTTTATTGCTGGATTGTCTCAATTCGACCGAAGTCTTATTGATGCCATTAATAAGAGAAGCTTGGAACTCGAGAGTCCTGAAGACGCAAGGAGATTGCTGAGTACTCTAGTAGAAGGTGAATTCCAACGCATACGCCAACGCGATGTTCGAGACCAACTTGTGCTCTGCTAACAGTTGCCAGATGAAGAAGCACATCACTTTTGGGATAGACTCAACCAAATATGGTGACAATCTCCAACCCACGGTCTCCATGAAGAAGAACTGCTGAATAGATTCTATTCTGGTATGCAAAACAACGGACAAAGGCAAATAAACGATGCTTACGGTGATATTCCTCCTTGGATGAAAGGAGGTTTCTTTTCAAAAGGCTGTGCGAAAAAGAGGAAGCTGATTAAGCAGATTTTGATCAAAAGCAAGAAGTTTTCAACCAAAGCCACACGATGGTATCAAGAGCCAGAAATTGAAGCAACACTGTCAAGGGAGAAACCTGTCCATTCTGAGACAAGTGAGATCGATGAATTTCATGAAGTTGCAGAAGTTCCAACCGTGAAAGAAGTTAAAGGAGAATCAAGCGAAACAATTAATGATCCACATAAACTTGATCTACAAAACTCCTTTCAATTTCTCCCCAAGGAAGGCGATGATGAACCATATGAAGTCTGCATCCCTACTCTACCAAAGGAAGTCCCCAAGATTGTGCAAGACGAACGAGAAGCACCAAAACAAGATATCAAGATGGACATCCCTTCACCTTCTCTTGCAAGCCTTGCCAAGCCAGAAGTTGAGCCACCATAAGATGAGCCACAAGAGCAACTTGGACTTCCAAAGTTGAAAGAATTAAGTGTGCTGAATTTTGTTGATAACCAACCCTTGAAACATGAAAATCGAGACTTCTTGGGAATCAACAAGCTTCTTAAGTCTTACTACATCGAGGAGATCAACATGGATCGATTTTTTCTGGAGGACAAGAAGATTTGCCAACACGAGGACACTTTCCAAAGGCAATATGAGAACAATGCTAATCAAGAATGCGGAAAGCATCCGTTGTATCAACCACTCACGACAACAAAGATGGCATTCTCATTCCTAGCCATTCATGGAGTCGCCCTCAACAAAATTGGTGATTTCTTTCCTTATCTCTTCTTTTCACTTTCCTATTTTTGTGCTCATATTCTTCCTATCTCATCATATCTGCTTTATTCTTTGAAGTGGTATGTTCCACCCTAACAAAGGGAAAAGAAGAAAAGTCTAGCCAAAGACATTAAAGAAAAGCGCTGCTTCGGAGGCAACCCAAGAATTTATTAACATTGTAATTTTCTTTTAGTTTTTGTTTTTCTTTTTCTTATTAGGATTTCAAATTAAGGGAATAAGGCGAACAAATGAAGTTTAAAAGAGAGGAGAGAAAGATGGAAGTCAAAGCACCAAAGGAGTCAGCCAAAGGCCATGACAGAGCCCACCTAGCTAACTTGACCGGCTATGCCCGAGCCACACAAGCATGCTAGGTCGGCTGTAGCCTGAAAATCTGTGTGTGACAACTGGCCAATACCGGGCATGCCCGCAGCAAAACCACGCATCTCCCCAGCCAAGACCAGCCAGCTCCGCGCCACTCCTAGCTTTATCCGCACAAGCCTCGCACCACACCTGGCTGGTACCGGCCACTGCCGCACCAGCCCGCGCAACTTAATCGGCTTTATCCGCTCCACTTGCACGCTATGTTCGGCCACATCCGAGCCAAGGCCGGGGAAGCACGCATCAACGCAGGACACACCTGGGCAAAGCCGCGCCCCGTGCCCGGTCAGGACCGGCCAGCTCTGCTTCGCCCGCTCATATTGCCTGGCCTTGATCGGCCATACCCAAGTTGCATAAACATGCTAGGCCGACCATGGCCTAGCTATCCGCACACTATGCCCGGTCAGTGCCGGCCATAGCTACTTCCTGCCGAGCCATCACCGCACCAAGTCCGATCATGTCCGTGCCTTGCCTAGCTACATCCGCTGCACTTCCGCGCCAAGCCAAGTCAGAACCGGCCAATATCCGGGCAAGGATGCCCAATGCCGAGTTATCTCGTGCCATCACTGTGCCATCACCGACCACGTCCGAACCACCACCGGTCATCAGCCCGTGCCGCAAAATAGAGAAGCTTTCTTTAACTCTATATTTTTCTTTTCCTTGCTTTGCTTTGAGTGATTATTGCTTTGATTGATTGTCTATTCCTTGATTTGAATTAGTTGTTGAATTAGTTGTTTGAATTTCTTTTCTATATTTTCTATGCTTTGATTTAGATCTTAATTATGACCCATATGCTATGAATGCTATGATTGATGCTTTGAATTATTTGATTTGCTTGATTGGGTCGACACTATCTTTGTGAGTCAAGTTTCTTTTTAGCACATTCATCTATTTTAAAACCACACTTATCACACATATGCTTAAATTCACACATTGAGGACAATGTGTCTTTTAAGTATGGGGGAGAAAGTCTAATAGAGAGTCTACATACATAGAAATTCATGAAAATTTTTCGAAAATTTTGCAAAATTTGAATTTTTCATTTATATATTAATTGATTAAATTGATTATGATTGATGAATACTTAGAATTTTTATGAATGTTTGATTCATTGATTGATTTATAGTATGATATCTTATTTCTTAGAATTAGGTATAATTAGAGTTTTGTGATATGATCTTATTGTCTATTGCTTCTATGATTGCCTATTTCTAGAACTTGTGTTTAATTTTTATTGAAATCACGATTATGAAAGTATGTTATGGATATGTCAAGCATAAGTGTGGGGGACTATCTATATAAAAAGGGTAGTTAAAAAAATATTTTTCATAAAAAGAAGTGTTTTCATGCAAGAGGAGTAGAGATATCTTCTGCCTTAAAAAAATTAATAAAAAAATCCATTATTGTCACTCTTCTTTTTAAACAAAAGGAGTTAGTAACCCTTGGGAAGAGGATAAGAGGCATGGATCGGCAGAAGTATTGTCCCTTTAGAGTGCTAGTAGACTCAAAATAAAATAAAGGGCGTTAATAACCCCTAAGCATGAACACTTTGAGGTTAGTAACCTCGCTTTTCTAAAAAATTACACTTTGAAACTCATTATAACCCATGCATCCAGAGCTCCATTTGAGGCAAATCAGTAGTTGTTGGAAAGCTAACTCTAAGATCTACAACTTTTGTGTTTCGGTGGAACCCCAGTTTTGCCGTTTTCGTGGACCAAAATGCCCCTGAAGTCAGCGGACAGAAACAGTCTCGGGACTGTTTTGCGGGATTGATCCAATTGAGCCCAAATTCTTATTTGGATTAGCTTGAAGACTTGGAGAGCATTCCAGCACGTCCTTAGGGTTTGTTTAGCTGTAATTAACCCTAAGCCACCCTCTATAAATACCCTCTTAAGTCTAAAACCCTAGTACACACACCAACCTATCATAACCTATATCTAATTCTCTTAGGAGTGTGACGAAAGGAAGAAGGGAGGCTGCCGCCGGCCTCAAGCATTGTAAATCTCTCATGGATTGCTTGCAATCCATGAGTAGCTAAATCTTTTATTCTTCTTTTCCTTAGGTACTTTTGATCAATGAATTATTGGTGAGACTTTTGTTCTTAATAATTTGAGATTTTTCCGTTTGAATACGTTTCTTATCTCTATGCTTCATCTTATGTGTTCATACTTTGATTGATTTGGTGCACAACATATCTTGAGATTTATGAATGCTATAGTTAGATTCAAGTAGCTTGAGTCAAGCTAAAGTTGGTCCAAGTAACAATTGTAATTCTAGGAGTCCTAGGTTCAATGGGATATCAAACCTTGTTGAAATCTTTAGGCCGAGATGGAAATTGATGTAGGCAAGTTTGGTATTGATTT
>AWWV01012772.1:0-49386 GCA_001974805.1 Corchorus capsularis
AGACCTATTTTACATGTGCTAAATAATTATTTGACCCACTTAACTGGCCCAAATAAATTACAAAAGCCCAAACCCCACCTAAAACAATTTAACCCAAACCTAACCAGGCCACATCATTGGACTTTTTCCATACTAAATTAGACTTGGCCTGAACCAAATTTCGGTGTCTACAGTTAGGAAAACCTACTCTGAAAATATGCTTTAATGCCAATTAAAATGCACCATGATGTAATGTCAATGCATGGTAATGCAAGGTGTATGCATGATGTGTTATGAATTTTCCTTTGATTCGGGGTTCATGGCTCCGCTAGTTCCCAAATGTGCTCCATCAAATCCTTTTGTCTTAACACCTGCCATTTCTCTAAATTGTTGCTTCTTGAACTAACCACTTTCAGCAAGTTTTATTCCTCCGTCATCATTTCCTACCTTGCCCCCAGTTTGTCTTTCTTTGCATGCCTTATGCCCCATCTTCTTTCTGAATAGTATCTGCTCTAACTTTTAGTTCTCTTGACCATTTACTTCTTCCAATCCCTATTTTGAATGTTTTGTGAATAGTTCCACGCATGTTCGCCCTTTATTATCAGTGATGCAAGTACTCAAAAGCATTTATTACTAAGAAATATCTATATTTCACCCAAAATATGTTTTAAATAAATAATATATATATAAGAAAGGTAGCACCTCCTGACGATGAATGCTCTGACGACGATTTGGTGACATTGCCAAAGGATTCTCAAACCAAGTTTTGGTGTTGCTCTTCCCGACTCAGTCTGGACCAGACACTCACCCTTTCGACCTTAAGAGATGTTCTTGAAGAATGTTCTCCACTGGTTGTGCTTTTCCAATTTAAACTGTTTCTTGCAGGTTTTCAGTCTGAAATTGCCCATTCATCTTATTCTTTTCTATCCCTTATTTATCGTTTCCCTCGTCTTGTTTTCCTTATCGAAGCTTCGGGTGGCTCCTAGGATCCCCATCCTTGCTCTAGACTGCACTTCCGGGTTTTCACCCTAGAGCTTTTTTTTAATGCACTTGAATGCCCCAAATTCACCCGAAAACCTTTTTTGAAAGTTTTGACTCAAAACATTTTGCAAAAAGGACCATTATTTTTTTGTTGAGGAAAAATCTCTTCTCGAATGTCCTCACTTGATCAAAAATGGACTTTTGTTAGGCACGTAATGTAGGTTAGGGTCCTGGGTTGCCAAAGAAAGGATATAAAGGCTCAAAAATACAATTGAGGGTATTTGAATCAAGGATCATATGTGTCGTGCAAAGGATCTTATCATACTGATTGTCCTTTGCTCCATCTTATACCTTCGTTTTTCCTTTTACTTTCTTTTTCAATTTTCATTTTTTCGCTCTTTTTTTTCAAATTTCTTGATGGAGTGGACTCAATGCCCCTTACTCATTACTGTTGGGATGCTCCATTTGATGCAAACCCCTTCTCTCGAGGCTAATCCTTCTTTGCCTTTGCCCCCCCAGTAAGGAGGATGATCCTTGATTAGGGTTCATTGAAAAGAAATTAATTAGACTCAAAGGGGAATAACAAAGGATATTTTCTACAAGCGAAGGGAATATGAAAGAAAGCCATTTATCACTTCAAGGTTGGATATCTTCATCAAAGAGCATCACTCATGAAAACAAAATTTTTTCAAAACCATTTTTGAGAAATCATTTTTTTTAAAAAAATCTTTTAAAATAATATGACTCTTTTGAAAATCATTTTGTTGGACTCCTCTGGAGACCCCGAGTGCTTTTTCTCCTTTTCTTCTTATTTTATTTTATTTTATTTTATTTTGTTCTATTTGGATGGGGACTATTTTTTTGAAAGAGAATCTTGCTCCCTGGCTAGGATGACCTTGCATATCTGAGTTTGACATTGGCGGATTCTTTTATATCCAATGTTTATCAGCTTTGTGGATCCTTTATGGAATGAATCTATTCTAATCTCAAAAGGTCTGAGGGTAGTGTCTAATCCTCAGTGTCTTCATGGTCGGGTTTATTAGCATTTTTCATCATTGAACCCCGGCTCGTCTCGAGCGTCTTTGCATTCATTGTCAGTTGGCATGAACAGCAGAATATACATATATACAAAAAGCAAAATAGCAAATAGTAATAGAGTAAATGAATGGAAACTTATATATAAACTTCTGAAATGCACTTTATTTTATTACTCATGATAAAAAGGAAACATGTAAGATGACATGCATGTAAAAGAAAGCCCAACATAGAACTATTCACCAACACTCTTAGGCATAAGTGCCGGGATAAAAGTTATTACATCTCCCTACTACTTGAAGTAAAAACACATTTCTCGGGACCAACTGCTATCTCCTCAACTGTCATGCTTGCTTCCCTGACTAGCCTTCCACACAGAATTCAATTTGATGCTCATCCATCAGCTTTTGTACTTTTCCTTTAAACTCTGGACACTCGCAGATCCCATGTATCCCCCCATGATATAGACATACTTCTGCTAACTCTCCATCTCCAAACTCCCCCTTTTCGACCATTCCTGCCTTCGCTATAGTTCTGAAAACTATATCAAGAGGAGTGGTTATCTCAGAAATCTTCTGCTTGACAATCTCTCCAGTTCCAACCATGTTTACTTATGCTTTTCCATGATCCGGAAAGGGATTAACTTGTGCCACATTGCCAAAACTTAGCTTCCCAGACCTTACTAAATCTTTTACAGCATATTTCAACCTCCGACAATTCTCGGTTGAGTGCCCCTCAGACCCGGAGTGATAATCGCAATGAGCTTTAACATCATACCATGTTGGTAGTGGAGGTTTCATGGGATTAACATAAGGCAACCTTTGTAGTAAGTTTTGCTGGAGTAGCTGGGGCAGAAGTTCAGTGTAAGTGTATGGAATCGGGTCAATGGGGACTTTGTTCTTTATGGGATCTGTACTTCCTGAAGAGTAAGCTGGAGCTTTCTGCTGTGATGGCTGTGAGGAACCTGGGATAGGATTAGATGGCCTTGAACGGAAGGGTGCCCCTCCAACTGCATTGATATCTCCCGAGTGCTGATAATGGTAAGGATAGGCATGAGGTGGTGCATAATACCCATAAGCATGGTAGGAAGGCTGGACCGGTGTGGGTGGGCGATAGTAGTTAACTGAGTTCTGGCCATACTGAGGGTAATTGTACGCCGGAGGTGGATAATAAGGTTTATAGGGCTCCTCATTGACGTTACTGACTTCCTCCTTCTTTTTCCCAACCTGTCGTTTCTTTGCTTCATCTGCGACAATGATCCTTCCTGACTTGATACTATTGTCCAATTTCTGCCCTATCACCACTATCTTTGCAAAAGGTTCACCTGACATGTTGAACAGCTTTTCATAGAAGATGGACTTCTGGGTGTCGATGAAAAGAACCGAAATTTCTAGTTTCCTCGATTGATGGCTTGACTTGAGCCGCCTTAGTCCCTCCATCGTTGAGCAAACTCCGTATAACTCTCAGTAGGCTTCCTTTCCATTGCCTTCAAAGTCTCTCTGGTTGGGGCCAGTTCAACTAAATACTTGTATTGATCGAGGAAGGCCTTTGCAAGATCATCCCAGGAACGAGTATGATGCCTATCAAGCTGATTATACCATATAGAAGCTGCCCCTGCCAGGCTATCTTGAAAACAATGAATCATAAGCTTCTCATTGCTCGCATAGGGACCCATTTTCCTTGTGTAGCTCCTCAAATGGTTGTTCGGAAAATCCTTAGTTCCGTCAAACTTTTCAAATTCAGGGGTCTTGAACTTTGGTGGTATCACTAGTCCTTCCACCAGAGAAAGTTCTGAGGTGTCAACAAGTCTATAATAACTGTTAGATCCTTCTAGCCCACGGAGCCTTTCCTCCAACAAACTCAATTTGCGCTTGTTCTCCTCAATCGAATTATCCTTCTTCTCAGTAACCCCCGTTGGCATACCTTGCTGAACCATGAATGTCTCGGGGTCATAGTGTACTGGATTCTCAATAGGGGGATATGGGACATAAGTACCACCACCAGAAGTCCCAGGATGAGCATAATATGGTGTTGTATGTGTATAGACGTACCCTAATGGCGTATTGTCAACCAAATCAGCCGGTGCCTTGCCATTGTTCTTAGGGTTGCTACCTACATCAACCTTTCCATTAGAATCATCTGCTTTCTGATTCATTGTTCCCTCTTTTGGTGTAGCATCTAAAGGCCCAGTCAGTTTGTTCAACATTTCCATCATTTGTTTCAACTGTTCTTTCATCTCATCTCTATCACGCTTCAGTTCCTCCAGCTCTTCACTAGTCTGTCCTGCCATTGCTCTAGCTTTTGACCGCGTGAAATATCGATGTTGCGAATGTTGATCTATCTTAAAACCTTTAGAACGGAACCATAAATTAGAAATCCCTTTATGAATGCAAATGATGTTATGATGCATGACAAATTATATCAAGTTAAACATGACTGATTGTATTATTATGTTTGAATGATATGGAGTACGTACATAGATGAAATGTCCAGAAATTTGCCACAGGACAATGGGAACGAAAGATACTTAATTAAGCTTTGAAAAGGTTTCAATCTTAGGACTTAATCGAGCATCTTGCATCCCGATTGTAATCTGGCAACTCCTGTGAAATGAATGATGCCGAAGAGAAGTAAAGGGGGAAATAAGAAAACAGGGAGCAATGTCAGTAACAATTTAAAAGAAAAGCAAATAAATGACTATTTAAAGAAAAAAAAACTTGAAAAAGGAATTGCCCCTACTTATTTTGTCAAAAACCAATTTTCATGAAATTCTTGGCAAATATGTTGCCTTGGGGCAGGTTGGTCCACTTATTGTAAGCAATGTGATTGCTCACTCCACGATCCAATTTTGCAAAGACGAAATAGTAAAGGTTAGAAATGTTCCTTTTGTGTACCCGGGTTCATCCTCACGGGATTGGCTCTACCTAGGCTGGATGTCTCTCGAGGATCTACATGCTGGGTGAGGTTTCACACTGGATCTAAAGGTTCCCAGACTGTCCTTACTGTCACCCACTCTAGGCTAGTAAGGTCCAGACTTAGTGGAAGTAGTTGGCAAAACCCGCACGGAGACGATTGTCACACGAAGGTAAGCTACTTTACTTCCTCCTAAAGGGATAGAGCTCCGGTATAAGCTCATGCAGAATGAAAATGCAAGTTATTTAGTGCTTGTGTGAAGGAACATACAAACCTTTACCGACAATTCCTAACCCAAATTACTAAACTACCCAAGAAAAGAAATAATGCAAGACAAGTTAGGCAGAATATATACAAGAAAATGAAAGCATGTAAGCATAAAAAGCATAAAGATAGGCAAGAATAAATAGGCATGAATGAACAAGAAAAATGAAAGCAACAACCAAATCTAGAAACCCTAATCAACTCTAAACTAGCATTCAGTTCGACTCTTTAACGATCCCCAGCGGAGTCGCCAAGCTGTCGCAACGTCCGGGTCCGCGATGATTCCGAACCCTACCGCTGAACGACTTAAAAGAAATAAACTTACTACGGGAGTCGCCACTAATCTTTTTTAACCTAGGTGTGATTAGCCACCTATCCAATTATTAAGTTTAATATTAACCTATGCTTGGCAAAGGTAACACTAAACCTAATAAGGTCTGCTTAACCAGAGTCTAAAAGGTTCGGAAGTCGGGTACGCGTGGGGAAGGATTAGCACCCCCACGACGCCCGTCAAAAGACGGCACTGACTAGTTTAGAATTGACTGTGGGTTTCTATTATTGGTTGTCTCTATCTTTAAGTGTTTTCATGCCATTAAACTCTTGTATTAATCTTTGAAATTAAGCAAATAAACAAGCAAAAATAGGTTTTGGATTTTGAAATAGGAATGTTGGGAACTTTCCATTTTCTATTTTGTTTTCTTTTTGGCCTCCTCATGATGAGGATTTTCTTTAAAACTTACCATTAAAACGATTATTTTTCTTGAAAACTGTTATTTGTCGGGAACTTTCCCTTCTTTTGAAAACTAAAAAAAAAAGACTCTTTTTGATTAATTGATTTTTTGTCTTTCAAAAAACCAAAGAGAACAAATGCAAGCACAAACTCTTTTTTAATTTTCGAAGAAAGGTTTTTATTTTTTTCTTTTTTGGATTTTGTTAGCAACTAATTCTCTTTTTGTTTTTTAATTGACTCAATTACCCTGAATTAAGCCCTTATTTTCCCTAATCCCTGCTTCTTACTAACTTAATTACCCTTACTTGATTACCCTGAATCAAGTTACTTATTGACTTACTTAATTATCCTAAATTAAATTGATTACTGATTTATTTAACTACCCTGAATTAAGTTATTTACTGACCTACTTAATTGTCCTAAATTAAGTTGATTAATGACTTACTTAATTACCCTGAATTAAGTTGATTACTGACTCACTTAATTACCCTGAATCAAGCTTATTACTGACTTACTTAATTACCCTGAATTAAGTTGACTACTGATTTACTTAATTACCCTGAATTAAGTTGATTACTGATTCACTTAATTACCCTGAATCAAGTTTATTACTGACTTACTTAATTACCCTGAATTAAGTTGACTACTGATTTACTTAATTACCCTGAATTAAGTTGATTACTGACTCACTTAATTACCCTGAATTAAGTTACTGCTTACTAACTTACTTAATTACCCTGAATTAAGCTGATTATTGACTCACTTAATTACCCTGAATTAAGTTACTGACTTACTAACTTACTTAATTACCCTGAATTAAGTTACTTATTACTGATTCACCTTTTCTTACTTCTTACATCTTGATCTTGATCTCTTTTGAATTTTAATCTTTGATTAATCACTGGATTTGGTCTTGAAATGCATGGATGCACATGGTGCATGAAAATCCAATTTCAATTTTAATTACCCATTAATTATACGAGGAACGCCTTTGATCGCCTCCCAATAAATGGTAAACGGTCTCTGGACATTTCCAAGCCTCCGGGAGAAAACGAGCAAACTCAGACACGCATGAATGAGCCGCCCGCCTTTCCCATCACGGGAGTCACTTTAATTGATCTCAAATGAACAAGTAATTTGTAATAATTTATGAAAAATAAACATAAACGTGAATGCTTAACTAAAACTTTTCATTTTTCCTAAAAGTATTGACAACCTAAATTATTTACTTAATTAAAAAGCTAAGAACTTAACTTGGGCAAGATCTACTCACGAATTATAAACCTAAAACCAAATATTGCACTTAATTGTCCCAAGATCTAATCTATTTGAGCTAAAATCCCAACTTTCATGTTAAACTTATCCAAACCTAATCTTTTGAACTTAAAGATAGTATCTTTATTCACAAATTACTTAAAAGTTCCATTTTTTTATTCAAAGGTGACATTTTTATTTACCAATTACTTAAAAGTTCTATTTTTACTCAAATTACTCTCAAATTATTTAAAAGCTTTAATCATTTACCTAAATGAATAAATAAATAAATAAAAAACAATCCTCATATACAACTTACTTAAAAATTCAATCTTTATATACAACTTAAAAATTCTACCCTTTCCACAAAGATTACATTTTATTATAAGTCAATTAAAAAGACTCATCTTTTCGCTTAAAGTCTTTATTTTATCACAAATTTTGGCCCTTTTAATTCCAAATTCTAACCTTTATTATCAATAATCACCTAAAAATCAAACTTTGATCATCAAGTTTTGGCCTTTTTATTATTTCTATTAGAAACTCAATCTGTCAAGGGGTAAATCGCATCAAATTGCAAATAATGGTCCAAAATCAAGCAAGAATAATTCAAGTCAGGGACTGAATCAAAAGAGAAAAGGAATTTAAGTCATTCAACAGGCACTAAATTAAAGAGATTTGAAAAGGTACTCACAAAATTAGTGAAAAAGGCAGAAACTTTTTGGGTACTAAACCCTAACCGCCCACTCTTTTCTCTTCTCCCTTCTCCCTCTTTTCCTTCCTTCTTCGAAACCTTCCTCCTCCTCCAAAAACGCAGCGTCGCCTCTGCCATGGGGAACCACCGTCGACGCCTCCGACACACTCTAAAGATTATACCTTTATCTTCAAACGATCAAGACCCGAGCCTCTAATACCTAAAGCTCGATGAAATCTACCCTACCCGAAACTACCAAGCATCTTAAACTCTTTTTTGAAGTGAAGAAACGGGGACCAAGAAGACTCGAGAAATTGGGGATTCAAACGGCACTCAACTCCAAAAGAAAACTCGAAAAGGTACCCACTTTCTCTAGCTTTTCATATTTCCTATGTTTTTTTTTTTCAAATAAATCTCCCCTGAACCCTAATTTTTCGAAGCCTCAAAACCCCAAGAATTTTTTTCGGTCTAAAACCCTAGTTGCCGTTTTCCTTTTTCAAAAAAAAAATCCCCTTGTCAATTGAAGAAAATGATGCTTTTCTACTAGGATGGAATTTGATCCCTGCCGCAGATCAATTTTTATCCAATGGTTCCTAATTTTCAGATTTTTGCCAATCACCTTAATTCCTTTATTTTTGTCTGTTCTTGCAGATAAGAATGCTGGAGGTACAAGTATATACGTGTGAAGTGAGCTAGAATGTTTGTTTTTGTCTGCTTGCAAAACCGACTCTGATTTCACGCGGTAAAGCCTTTCCCCATTTTGTTAGTTTTTGGTTCATTTTAGTTTCAACTTGCTCCTCACGTGTCTTGATCTTGCAAGTGAGGTGTGGCCAAGTGATGTGGCTAATAAAACAACTTGGAAGCTTATTTGGGAAGTCAACCAGGCTTGCCATGTCAGCAATAACTCTTCACGCTGACTTCTTGACCAGCGAATCTCTATCAAGGTATACTCTAAAACTAAGGTGAATTCTCTTATTGCTTGTACACTGCTTTTGTTCCTGTTGAGGTATGGCTCTGTAAATGAATCTGTTTTGAGTGCTCACATATATGTGCCGATGCATTGCTCTTGTTTGAACTTTGAAAAGGGTTTTGAATTAAGCTTGAGCTTTTGTCATTATAACTTTGGTGCCTTTGAAATGAAGTGGTCACTCCCTTAGATTAACTTCGATGGAATGTTGTTGTGTGTGAAGAGTGGATATTTGAATTAAAAATGTATAATGGTGAGGATGCCTAAAACCAAACCAAATGGAGATGCATATAAAATATGTGAAAAAAGTATGTTGTTGTTATTGTATAAGATGGATATGTATGCATGCTATCTAATGAAATGAAAGTGCTCTGGTGCTTGGGATCCAGTTAGACTTATGAGATGTTTGAGTCTTTGCTTCTGGAAAATTGGATGGTGTTGACACTGTCTTTCTACTTATCATGTGACTACAATGCTTTCGTGTCTTTGTTTGTCCTGCATTTCATACTGAGATGTCAATGATTCTGTTTTAAGTGTTGTTGGATGACAGGACTGATATCTCTCGCCTCTTGCTCTCTAGAACTCATTGCATTGTATCAACATTCTAGTTATTTCATGATTGTTAGTCCCCTTTTACTTAGCACTTCCCTTATCTGTTGAGTGTGAAATTTTGTCCTATTACTGACCATCTTCTTGTTTTGTCTATAAACATCACTTGTGTGATCACCCCACTCTGTTTGTCAAAGCCTGATCAATGGACAATGAAAGAGGAAGCAAGTAATGCTCCACGCATGAAGCCAAAGGAAGGATTATCATATCTTTTATAATTCAGTTTCTACTTTCTTATATATATACATACATTTATTACAATTTCATGCAACAGAGTATAAGGAAATGTAAAAAATGTTTCGTTGTAAAAACGAAGTGCAAATTCATCTGTTTATGGTTTTCAATTATTAAATTCTTATAACTAAATATCTTATTTTATTATTGTATTTTACTAATTTATGATGGGATAAAGAAAAAGGAGATGGGCCTTAGTGGAAAACAGAAAATCCAAAGGCTAAAGAAAGATCAACACAAGACACCCCAAGACTAAAAGCCCAAAAGCCCAATTTACCCAACTAAAGTTTAAAGTCCAAAATGATAGCAAGATAGAACTAAAAGCAAATAATTAACAAGGAGGGCTTGACACAACTTAGAAAACTTAGTCCCATTACAAACATGTATGCAATACAAAAATCCATCAATTAAAATGCCTAAACAAATTAAGATGTCTACTAATTAAAATGGATGTGCTATATGAGACAATGTAAGACAATTAAAAGGAAAATATTTATTATTATTTTTTATATCATGAAATGCAATGTGATCTATCCAAGTTTACAAGTTAAAATGGACATGCCAATTTAAGCTAGCACTGAATTAAAAATGACTAAAGTGCCCCTTGAAGCAAAAATGACCGAAATACCCCTGGGTGACCCTAATGCCAAACAAGAAATAAATTGATTTAAATTGAAGGATATAGGACAAGAATGTGTGTCTACACATATAGAAATTTAAAATAATTATGAAAAAATAACGAATGATATATAAGAAAAAAGTAATAATAATATTTAAAAAACATGAGAGACTTTGAAATGAAAAAAAAAAAAAGATATCTCAAGAAGAATAGGAGAGATGGAGAAGTAGAAAGAAACTTGTACAAAATTTGTAAAATAATGGAGACAAAAAATTGAATAAAGATTGTAGAACAATGATGAAAAATGCTGAAACTATTGGCCTTTATATAGATGACAGAATCACCATTTAAGGTAAAATGTATGTGAAATTAAATTTGATTGAGGCAAATCAAATGGAAATTGGAAATTTGATTGAGAGTGATTTATGGTAGTGGTATAAAGGAATAAAACATAATTATGTAAAGTTTTCATTAATAATTGTAATTGATTTTGATTTGAATATATTCAATCAAATATTCAAATCAAATCAATGAAATTGGTATTTAACAATGAAATTAATCAATTAGTTGATGAGATAATTGTGGATCTAAAACATAATAATTTTGATGTAATTATTCAATCAATTTTATTAATACATGCCACTTGTCAGAAGAAGGAGACCTCAATAATTAATAACATTCCTTTTCTCCAACGTCTACAGTTTTAATATATATATATATATATATATATATGAAGTGCACCTGGTTAATTTTGGCATGTTGTTTAATGTTTCCTATATGCAATTGTAATTGATATTTTCGATGAACTCGAGCTTCATCAAACTTCATGTTACACTTCTTTACACCCACCATGCTTTGTGCTCAAGCTCCACGGGTAAATGGCAAGATTTTTTATATACCAAACGATACGGAGACATCTCAATTGGAGTTTTATATGCGGTTCGGTAAGCTCAAAGAGCATCGTTCAATCTCATACTCCAATCTTTTCGGTTCAGTTTCATTATTTTCTCAAGAATGAGCTTGATCTCTCGGTTAGAGATCTCCGCCTGACCACTTGTCTGAAGGTGGTAAGAGGTGGCCACCCTATGAGTCACTCCATATTTCTTGACCAAAGCTTCCACAATCTTATTGCAAAAGTGCTTTCCTTGGCCGCTAATGATTGCTCGCGGAATGCCAAACCTAGAAAAGATGTTAGATTTAACAAAATCTGCAACAGTTTTAGCATCGTCAGTCTTAGTGGCTTTGGCTTCCACCCACTTGGAAACATAATCACATGCAAGCAATATATATGTAAATCTACCAGATGATGACTCAGGAAATGGACCCATAAAATCAATAGCCCGTACATCAATAGCCTTAATTTTTTCTCTTTTCTTTCCATTTCTTTTTTAACTAAATTTAGCTGTACCCAAATTAAAAAAAAAAAGAAAAAACAACAACAACAATTATTTCTATAACTCCCAAATTTTATCACCAAAAAAGAAAATACAACTCCAAGATTCTTAAACAGACTTGGCCCGATCAATGCAGCCCATTTACTTCTTCCATTGAAATTTCGACTTGGCCCAATCCAACCCTGGTCTTCTTCAGACACTGTGATCCCTAACGCATTGTCCAAATATTTCTAGACAATTTCGAGCTGACTGAAACTTCCTTGGGGAAGAATATGATGCATGTGACATACATTTACAGGAATATTTTGGAAGAGCAATTTGCTGAATTTAATTTTTAAAAGATTTGATCTTGTTTATACAAATTACAGAATTTCACTCAATCAAATATAAGTTGACATCTATCAGAACCTCTTGGAAGTTCTTCAATATCAATCATGTCTTCATCATCAAGCTCTCCTTCAAGAGCATCTTCAGAAAAATTTATGGTCATCGTTTCCAAGACCATGCTATTCCAAAGCAAATACCTAATTACATCCTCTTCGTCTCCGGACCTCCATAGTGATTTCATCTGAATTTCCTTCAGATTTAGCACTAAACAGAATGGCCTAGCCCTCGGTTGATCCCATCCATAAGTCACCTCATCGAGAACAATTTCTGCCTCTTCCTCATCAACAAATGGAACTTGCTGCAGAAATCATCATCAAATAATTAATACAACAAAAGCTTAATATATTTGATAACTATAGCAAAAATTACATGAACCCATTATATTTGATAATTAATATAAAGACTCTCACCTTGTCCATTTTTATAAACTCAAGATTTGGTGAATTTGTTAAGAAGTGAGGAAGCAATTTCCACCCATAACAACTATCAATGCAGAGGTCAAGACGAAGTAGGTTTGGGAATGTAGGCAATGGTCCAAAATCATCAAAGGCATGGCCAATAGCCTTGAAATTGATAACATTGTAAACATATCAATAATCAAGATCATATATCATTTATCATATCAAATCATGATAATTAAAAGGTAAAGAATTTAACTTACAGCCGTTGCAGTTTCCCAGAGAGTTAAGGATCTGGCAATTCGGATTCCTTTGAGAACTAACATGACTCGAAGAGCTTCCTCTTCCGAGATGTCACCATTGTTGATGAATCTTGAACCAGGGCCAATTCCCACATTCGCTTCAACTAAAGATGGTAATTCAGGTATTACATAGGAAGCAAAAATTTGGTCCTGAATTGTAAGAAATTGAAGATTTGGGGTCTGAATATTGAAGTTATGTTCCGAACAACCCTCAAACTCATCCGGAGAAGCCAATTCAATCTTCAATGTTATTAAGGTTGGTATAGAAATTTCGAATCTGAAACCAATGTCATCATCAAAGGGAAGTTCTCCATAAATGGAGAGATTCTCAAGAATAGGAGAGCAACCAAATAAGCAGTTCAAGAAAGTGACATTGGGTTGTCTGACGTCAACATGGAGGACTTTAAGACATGGGAGTGTTGAGGGTGGGACATCAAAAACGAAGTCATTGTTCAGTTTAAGTTCCACAAGGGAGCTGCAATTAGAGAAAACATCTGCCGGAAACCAGACAGGATCTGGTTGGGGTAAATTATGTGGAAACACATGGTGAATTTCCAGTTCCAGCTTTTTCATGTGGCAACGGCTGGCGGCGTGGTGAATCCAGTGAGAAACACGAGGCAAATCGTCGTGTCGGAATTCATGTTACTTGAGAGTGAATTTGTCGATATCTATGGGGCCCCGAAGGTGAAGAACATGATCGACATAATTCATGAAAAGGGTTTGATTCCTTGTTCTGAAATGAGAACTATCGAAGTTAAGATGGTGAAGAAGAAGAAAATGATTTTCCCAAAACTGGATCCATTTTTTAGACAAGACACGAGTTGCCACCGCTTCTTTCATTGTAAGCAAAGAAAGAATGTGTTCCATGACTGTTTCCGGCAGGTGGCTGATATGGTCAGTTCCTCCGTTCGTCATTTTTCCGTTGTTGGTAGCCATTTTTTCACAGTTTTATGTAAACTACAAGAAAAAGCTAGATTAAAAAAAAAAAAATGGCCAGGGTTTTAATTCTTTAACAAAAAGAGTGCTAAAAGAAAAATAAACATAAACTCAAACAAATTGTTTAACAATAATCAACAAGAATCATAGATATAAGGAAAAAAAAAAGAAGAAAAAAGAAAACAGATTAAATCATACTCTGAAAGAGAGGACTCCTTGAAGTTGAAACAAAAGAGAGAGAAGAAGGAAAACTGCTAGGGATTTTTTTTTGTTTGTTTTTTTGGGGGGTTTTTGCACTTCAAGGTGTTGTCAACATATATATAGAAGATAACGATAAAGGAAGAAACTGAAATTAAGAGTAAAAAGGACTTCTATTTTGTTTACAAGCGGAGAAAAATTAAATGAGAGAGGAGGAAAATGGCTAAAGAATCTTTCATACTAAAATAAATACATGGAAAAGAGAAATAAAGGAAAATAAATAGAAATTACTCACAAGAAAAGGACAAGCACCAAAATAACGCTTGAGAATTGTATAAAAGACTTCTGGAGAATAAGTGAAAATGAAACTTTGTGTTTGTTACATGATATAATCATGATGGTTTATGAAAAGACATATATACTACTTCCTCCGTTTCACTTTAAATGTTTACTTCGTGTTTGGCACAAGGTTTTAGGAAAAATGTTAAGTTTTTTTTATTTTTTTGGCTACATAATCATGATGTTTTATAAAAAAAAACATATCCTCTATGTTCTTTTTTATAAGTCACAATTTGGTCAAAATGTAGTTTATCTTTAATCATTAATAGGAAAAAATTTAAAATTATATTTTTAAAAATATGTATTAAAAAGTTTATAAATCAAAGTTTACAAGTATTATTTTAAAAGTTATTTTTATTAATTATATTATTTTGAAAAAAAAATTGGTCAAAATTAAAATATGTTCAACTAATTAAATTGTACTTATAATAAGAAACGGAGAGAGTATACAGTATACTTGTTCTCCATTTACTTACTGAAGAAACATATATAATCTTCGTTAGATTCATGAATGTTTTTTTTTTGGTAACAAACGTATGTGTCTTTTACCACTTAAAAAAATAATGGAAATGAATTTATGAATAATGGTATTCTAGCTTTACTTTCCTAATTTTATTTGTGGGTCCATGACAGAAAAAAAAGATAGAAATAAATTTTCTTTTTTGGCTTCAGAAGGCAAAAACAAACTTCCTTTCCTTAAATAAAAGGATTCCCCTCACCTCTCCCATATGAAAAAATTTGAGGAAAAAACCCTAACTTATTTCCTTATATACAGTGCAGTGTTAAATAGGAGAGAGTAGGATAGAGGTACAATATATAGCAAAAACAAGAAAATTAATTTGATGAGTTATACGTAGAAATGGTTATCAATTTTTTGACCTCAAAATGATTTTTAGTTCATTTACTGTCGCTCTCTAATTGATCAAATAGATTGTTGCTAGGGTTTAATATCCTCATGTGATAATTATCAAAATAGAAAACAACATTAACATTATGAAACCGTTATGATGAATTCAACCTTAAAGATTTTAAAAGTGCCTAATTTTTTTTATAAGATAAAAGTGTCTAAAAAAAAAATCTTGACATAAGTATGGAATCTTATTTAGGTTTTGTACCATCATTTTAATGTAATGTAGTCAAAAATATTTAACGGTTATATATAACGAACTTGATTTATGTTTGTCCTATCATTTTAATGAATCTAAAAGATCAACCATTAATAACGGTATAAACAGTTTGACGGTTTATACTGTTTAGCACGTTTTGTCGTCAATGATGGAAGCTTTGTTTTTTTTTTTTTTGGCCTTTTTGATCAAGATTATTTGTGTAATCAAGTTTCAGGGAAAAAAAAAACCCTGACGAAGGTATGGAATCTTATTTAGGTTTTACCATCATTTTAATGCAATGTAGTAAAAAAAAAAAAAAATTAACGGTTACACATAACGAACCTTATCTAGGCTTGTCCTATCATTTTAATAAATCTAAAAGATCAACCATTTAACGGTATAAACGGTTTGACAGTTTATAATGTTTAGTACTTTTTGTTGTCAATGATGGAAGTTCTTTTTTATGGCCTTTTTGGTTAAGATTATTAATTTATCTTATCATTTTCATGCAACGTAGTTACAAATATAAAATATTAACGGTTTCGACGGTTTAACAATTAAAACATTTTGTCATGATCAATTATAAATATATACTAATCATTAATGCTTTTTTTTCCAAGATAATCAAAACTAGCTTGAAATATCTTTAAAAATAATATTATATTGAATATTAGACTGAAAGAAATATTAAAAAGTATACCTAAAGCAATTGATATACAAGTTTTTATATTTTCCATTCATAAATACGATAGTTAAAATAAGTATTCTAATTTTATAAATCACTCCCTGAATCACTCCTATCATGTCATCAATAATCACGACTAATAAAATTGTGATAATTCGATCGAAAATTATTAGATTTCTTTTTTCAATTTTATGGAGGTCAAATGCATGAACAATTATTGAGTATTACTTTTTTTTTTTACAAATCCAAAGTAATTGAATACTTTAGCTCCAATTAGTCTTATAATAAGTCAAATATATAATGAGGCAAATAATTATTATGTTACGCTCAAGGCTTAAGATGGGGGGGGGGGGGGGTCATTAACTTTTATACCAAATAAATCTTAATTAAATAGTGGAACTAGCAATCGTCTGGGGTGGAACTAGCCATAGCCATAATAAGTGTGGCAGCAATTTCCATCCATAGCAATCGTCGATACATAGTTCCAGACGATTCAAAGTTGGAAATTCTGGCAACAGGCCATAATCATCAATAGCACGACCGATGACCTGCAAATTCACAAATATTATAATCATGCGACAAAAAAACTATAATTAATATAACTTAAAACTATTAAGCTAATTGTTCAATTCCGGGAAAAACATTTCAATTTTGGCTTAATTTGAGGTAGATGCTTTTAATTTAGTTGATTGGGGAAAAATACGTTTCAAAACCGATCAAATATATAGGTGTACAACCTTTTCGTGGGATTAGCTAGGTTTCAATTTTGGCTTAATTTGAGGTAGATGTTTTTAATTTAGTTGATTGGGGAAAAATACGTTTCAAAACCGATCAAATATATAGGTGTACAACCTTTTCGTGGGATTAGCTAGGATTGGGGGTAAAAGGTTATGCCTCCATTTGATGGATTGTCTCGAATTGAACCGATTTTGAAACATTTTACCCCCAATCAATCAAATTAAAAAGTTCTTCCCCAAGTTAAACATAAACTATTTCGCCCTAAATTGAACAATAATTGAAAGTTGATATAGAGTTTTACTTACAGCCGTTGTATTTTCCCACAGAATTATAGACTTTGCGTGTGAAATTCCTTCAACAACTTCCATTACTTCACAAGCATCGTCCACGGAGATTTGGCCATCTTTGATATAACTTGAATGCGGGCCGAAAGAAACATTTGCTTCAATCAAAGAATTAATACTCTCTGGCATATCATAAGAGGCATAAATTTCGTCTTCAATTTTAAGATATTCAAGGTTTGGGGTATGAATACCGATAAGGTGATGAAGCGAACAACTCTCAAATTGTTCTTCGGAAGAAATCAAATTAATCTTCAATTTTCTCAAGGTTGGATTAGATATCACAAAAATGTACGCAGTTTCATCATATCGAGAAGGAAGAAGTACTCCATTGATTGAAAGATTTTCGAGATTTTTGCAGCTACGAAATAACTTGTTCAAGAATTTTGTATTGGGACACTTGACATCAACATGCAAGATCTTCAAACATGGGATTATCGGCGGGACATCGAAGACGAAGTCATTGTTCAGTTTCAGTTCTACAAGGGAATTGAAAGTGAGGAAAACATTTGAAGGCAAACTGACAAGATTTGGACGCCACCATTGTTTATTCTCGAACTGAAGCTCTAGCTTCTTAACATTGCAAATGATGGCGTAGCGAATCCAAGGACAAATACGAGGTAAATCATTGGCTCGAAATTCATGGAACTTGAGACTGAATTTGTCGACATCGATAATGCCCCGAAAGCGAAGGACTTGGTCGACATAGTTCAAGAAATGGGCCCGATTCCTTGTTCTGAAATGAGCACTATCGAAATCGAGACTGTGGAGATTAAGAACATGGTTAGCCCAAAAGTTAATCCAGTTTTTGGACAGAACAATCATTGCCAACGCTTCTTTCATGTTAAGATGCGAAACAATTTGAGCCATGATTTCTTCGGGTAGCTGGCTGATGCGGTCGGCGGCCACCATTGTAAACTGCAACAACAAGATCAAAAGTCATAGGATTTCAATTAGGATATTGTAAAGGGAAAGCAAAATGGCCTAGCAAGATTAATAATTCATTAACAAAAATGAGTACTAGAAGGAAAATAAATGAACACTCAAAGCAACAAAAATCACAAATGAATTAAGAAGAAGTAAAAGAAAACATATTATATCATACTTTGAAAGTATTGATGAGAAGTGAGAACCCTTGAAAAAAAAGAGAGCAGAGGAAGAAGAAGAAGAAGAAAAGTGTGAAGGGTTCTTTTGTGTTTGGTAAGTTTTTTTTTGGTTTGTGCACTTAATTTAAGGGGTTCCCAGCATAGAAGATAACGATGAAAAGAGGATGGTGAAAAAGAAAAAGAAGTTCCTTTTTGTTTTCAAGCAAGAAAAATTAAATGAGAGAGGAGGAAAATGGTGAAAGAAACTTTCATAGTAAAATAGTCCAACTGGACACTTAGAGGTTAAAGTTTGGGATTTCTTGTTGGAGGTCCAAGTTCGAATCCTGAGATGGGCGGAGTAGGGTTATGTGAAAGGAGAGGGCTACCAATCCATTTCAATATCATGTTCATGAGTAGCAAAAAATAGAAAAGAAATTTAAAAAGATAATTAGAAAAATGCTCACAAGAAGACGAAACAGCAAAAAAAACGATTTGAGAATTGTATAAATCCTTACAATTGAATCAGTACTGAAATTCTGAAAACGAATCAATTTCTATGTTAAAATGAGAAAACTAAATTTTTTTTTCATATATACTTGTTAAAATAATACAGTATTGTCTTTTCTTAATACATCACGATTCATGTCTTAAACAAATTTTTAAAATGCAATTTTGTTAGCACATAAATATATAATTTTTACTGTCATAAGTCATTTAGTCTGGTAGTAAAGTGCTGAACTTTTTATTTTAGTGGCTAGCATTTGATGAAAGATATAGTAATTTTTATTTTTTGAAATAAAATCTTCTTTAGATTCATGAAGAAACATATGCTTATTTCCCATTTTTTTAAATGGAAATAAATTTATGGGTCAATGGTTTTCTTATTCCTTTCCTAATTTTATTTGTCATCTTTTTCCAAAAAAAAGAACTCTCCCTCTCTCTAGTTTTTGGGTCCACGATTGATAAAAGAAAAAAAAGAAAATAAATGTTTTTTGGCAACAAGAACAAACTTCCTTAAAAGGATTTAACGAGTAATACATGAAAATTGTAGCTGAATTTGGATCTCAACTAATGATTTTTAATTTGTTATAAGTTCTATTTGTACAACAGCCTGCATGGTTTAAATCCTCGAAATCAAATTGAAAACAACATGAACAATATCAATATGAAACACTTATAATTGTAAAAGGATTGAATTGTTCAGTACATTATTGATGTATAAGGGATTATTTATTCAAGGGATTACAAAGAGAAAGTACACGATAAAGATAAACTTTACAATCAGAGGAGATAGAGTTGAGATCAAGGTGAAACTCTAAACTGATCAAGGTGAAACTCTAAATAATCCCTTATACATCAATAATATACTGAACAATTCAATCCTTTTACATGGTATCAAGAGCTATCGATTAAATTCAACAGCAACTAAAAACAGCCTTATCAATAATTAGTTCAACCTAAAACGTTTTAAAAGTATCTAACAAACTCATCATGTGTATTTACTACAATGTAATCAAGTTTAAGAAAAATCTTGAAATAGGTACGGAACTTTATCTAGGTTTTGTTCCACCATTTTATTGCAACGTGGTTAGAACAATTTTACGGTCATAAATAACAAATCTTATCTAGGTTTGTCCTATCATTTTCATGGAAAGTATTTAAATATCTAACTAATTAATGATTTAACTATTTTAACGATTTAACAGTTATAACGGTTGACAAATTTTGTCATCAACGATTTCTTTCTTCTTTTTGCATCATCAAAACAGTTTTGTCTTATCGCTTTCATGCAACGTACACACAAAGGTTTAACGGTTTTAACGGCTTAACAGTTTAACGGTTAGGGTATTTTGTCATCAACACTGAAAACTAGTCCTATTAATTTTTCAAATATGATGATGTGGTGGGAAAGGGGGGGGGGTGGTTCATTAACTATTAGTATACAAAATAAATTAAACAAAAAAGGTCATTGTTGATAAAATTGCTCACTGTTTTTTACTTTTTAAGAAGTTCCTAATTTTTGGTTTCAAGTAAAGAAAAATCAAATGAGAGGGGACGGAAATAGCGAAAGAATCTTTGTTGATATATAGTAAAATAAATACATAGAAAAGGAAAAAATATAATTAGAAAAATGCTCACAACAAAAAGACGAAGCAGCTAAAAAAAGGCTCGAGAATTGTATAAAACCTATCAATCGAATGAGTACTGAAATTACAAAAATGAATCAATTTACTATGTTAAAATGAGAGAATATAAAACTTTTCATATATGTACTTGTTAAAAATTAAGAATAATACAATAGTGTATTTTCTTAATACATCACGATTTATGTCTTAAACAAATTAAAAAATTCAATTTTGTTACACATAGATATAATTTTACTGCTGTGGGAGCCTTTTTGTGTGATGGGAAGGTCTGGGTCGGCTCTCTATTGGGTCGAACCCAGCCCAAAATATCCCAGAAAAGATATCGGGTTATAACAAATGTTGAGACCAAGATTTGAGAAAAATATGGAATGATGTCCAAAGAACACTCCCATCGCCGCAGGAAGAACAAAATGTTGGCTGCTGCCCAAAGAACACTTCCTGCCGCAGGAAAACAAGCTATAACAGAGGAACAATCGAGGAAGATGAAAAAGATGAACAAAATCCCAGAAATGTATTTCTTTGCAATAAAATGGATCGAAAAGCTTCTTTACTAATTCAGGACTGTGGGAAAAAGATTGGGTGTGAGATTTGGGAGAAAGAAGAAGGAAACATTGAGAGCAATGGAATCAAAATACAAAGTATTGACGATGGAGGAAAACACTGATTTGGGGAAGATGGAGACTGATTTCTTCTCGTGTTGAGGGTGATTTAGGGTTCTTGAGAGCTTCTTGATGAAGATGATGATGATTCTTTACATGGAGCTTCTTGGCTCTTGATATGAGGATTGTCATAGCTGATATATGAAGTCTTGTTGGTGCCATTTTTGCCGTTAATTGCCCCTTTTTATAGCTCCCTTGTCGACCGGTCGAAAGCTCTATCCGATGGTCTTCTTGGCTCTTGCTTTTTGATTAATTGTAGTGATTAGGCCTTAGGTCCAAGAGGAAGCATCTTCCGGTTTGAGGAAAGCAACAATGGCTTCTTTTGGCCTTGAAATCAGCCTCTCCTTCTTGTGTTCATACGTCGCTATCGTCGACGGCAACTTCTCATTTGGTTTGCCGAGGTTTCCTCCAAAGTCAAAATAAACTTTGCTTTTTGATTCCACTTTCTACACCCAGCCGATTACCCCATTTGTGTTAAGGAATAACCTCCAAGCATGGTTGCTCCTTTCAAAGGAGGTAAACGGAGGAGTTTCCTTCCTCTTTTGCCTTCCAAGCCACATCTCCCAATGAGTTTCCCGCTGTGGGCTTGGTCCACAGTAGCCCTTAGACCTGCAATGAAGATTAATTAGCACTAATCCCTGCCATAAATGGTTAAATGTGAAGGAATTTGAAGTTAAGTAAAATCATTCCCTTAGATGCTTTTCTCAGCAGGAAAGTCTGACATGGAGCAGCAGGAGATTGGACTTTGTGCTTTTGTCTTCATGCATTTGGTTGTGTGATTAGTTGGCAAGGCCCCAACGTTTTGGGCCTGTTTTGTTGGACCGAAAAGTGGACTTTGAGGAAGACAAGCCCCCAATGTGGCATGGATGTGATATGGGTCTTAGCCATATGTAAGTATGGAAATAGTTGACAAGACCCAATAAATATTAGGGACCTTCGTCATATAGAGAAGAAAATTGCCCTTGTGTTATATGTGTTTAGGGACTTTAGTATAGGTGCCTCTGTGTTATATGTGTTTGAGGACTTTAGAAGGAGAATTGCCCCTGTGCTATATGTGTTTGGGGACTTTGGGGAGAGAGAAATGCCCTTAGGGATATATGAGATATAAATTTGAGGGGATAGATGACCAAACCTTGAGTATGCTTGGTGGGCTTTTGTGGCTTTGGATTATCCCAATTTTGACCCCTAACAACTGCCATTGTTTCAGTGACTAAGATTCGATCTATAATAGTCTCAAGTACTTTAAAAATATATAATTTTTTTATTTATTGAAACATAATCGTTCTTAGACAGAGGCGGACCCAGGATTCTTGCTTTGGGGGATGATATAATCAAATACAATAATAATAAAAAAAAATTAACGATGATTACAATTGATGAATATTAATGCCATAAATTTAATATATAAGTACGGAAATTGTTATAATATAAGGATTATTTTGTAAAATATTGTAGGGGCTAAATAAAAAATTCCTCATTTCACATTGAAATTCATGTCTTTAAAGATAATTTCACCAATTTCCGAGGGGGGGGGGCAAATATAAAATTTTCTCATTTTACATAAAAACTTATAATGACTAAATGAAAATTTTACCAACTTAGGGGGGGCCATGGCCCCTGCCTGCTCCCCCCAAGTACGCAATCTTAGATTCATGAAGAAACGTATGATTTTTCACCCTTATTGAAATGGAAATAAATTTATAGGCCAATGCTTTTCTTATTACTTTCCTAATTTGATTTGTCATCATTCTCCACAAAAAGAACTCTCCATCTCTCTCTTATCTGGTTTTTGGGTCCAACAATGGAAAAAAATTTTAAAAAAATAAGAAAGAAAATAACTGTTTTTGGTGCCAAAAACAAACTGCACCAAAAACAAACTTCCTTAAAAGTATTTGACGAGTAATACGTGAAATGATTAAATTTCGACCTTAAAAAATGATTTTTTATTTTAAAAAGTCAATGAAATTGATGAAAACATGAACAATATCAATAAGAAATCCTTGTAAATTGTAATGAGTTCAACCTAAAAGGTTTTATAAAAGTGGCTAATTAATTCACCAATCATTTGTATTTAGTACAATGTAATCAAGTTTAAGAAAAAAAAACCTGACATATGTAAGAAAATTTTATCTAGGATTTGTTCCATCTTTTTAATTCAATGTTAGAACAATTTAACGGTCATAAATAATGAATCGTATCTAGGTTTATACTATCATTTCTATGCAACGTACTTAAATATATCTAAAAAAATCATTGATTTAACTATTTTAACGATTTAACAGTTTAATGGTTGACTAATCAACAATTAAAACTATTTTTTTAACCTTTTGGCCAAGATTATTAAAGCGTTTTATCTTATCATTTTCATGCAACGTACATAAAATCTAATATATCAAAGGTTTAACCAGAAACAGGGGCAGATCTTGGCAAGTTTCAGTGGTTAGGATTTGATCCTTAATAACCTCAAGTACTAAAAAGTATATATACTTTTTTATTTATTGAAGCGTAATCTTCCTTACATTCATGAAGAAATGATGTTTTCTTACCATATTTTTAAATGGAAATAAATTTATGGCCAATGGTTTTCTTATTACTTTCCTAATTTTATTTGTCAATTCTACTTCAAAAGAACTTCTCTCTATTTGGTTTTTGGGTCCATTATGGAAAAAAGAAGAATAAAAAGAAAGAAAATAAATGTTTTTTGGCACTAAAAAAAAACTTCCATAGAAGGATTTAACGAGTAATATGTGAGAATTGAAGTTAAATTTGGACCTTAACAAATTATTTTTATTTCTTATAAGTTCTATTTGTAGAGTAGCCTGCATGGTATGAATCTTAGGAATAAAATTAAACAACAGGAACAATATCAATATGATACCCTTGTAATGAGTTCAACCTAACTAAAAGATTTTATAAAAGTGTCTGTCTAATTAACCCATCAATCATGTTTATTTAGTACAATGAAATCAAGTTTAAGAAAAAGCTTGAGGTATAGAATTTTATTTAGGTTTTGTCCCATCATTCTAATGTAATATAATTTAATGGTCATAAATAACAAATTTTATCTAAGTTTATCCTATCATTTTTATGCAACGTAGTTAAATATATAAAAAGAATCAATGATTTAACGGTTTTAGTGATTTAACAGTTTAACGGATGACAAATTTTGTCATCAACAATCCATACTAATTTTTTAACTTTTTGGCCAAGATCATTAAAACGGTTTTGTCTTATCTTTTTCAAGCAACGTACGTAAAATCTAACATAATTAAGGTTTAACGGTTTCAACGATTTAACCATTAATCTAACATATTAAATGTTTAATTAACGGTTTTAACGATTTAACAGTTTAACAGTTGATGAATCAACAATCAGAACTAGCTTTTTTTTTCTTTTATCTTTTGGTCAAGATCACTGATGCGTTTTATCTTATCATTTTCATGCAACGTACGCAAAATCTAATTTATCAAGGGTTTAACCAAAAACTTTTTTCCATATATAGGACTTGTTAAAAATTAAGGATAATATACAGTACTTTCTTTTCTTAATATATCAGGATTCATGTCTTAAACAAAATTAAAAAGGCAATTTTGTTAGTAAAAAGATATAATTTTTACTGTCATTTGTCATTTTAGTCTAGTGGTAGAGTGTTGGACTCTGTGTTTTAGTGGCTAGGATTTGATCTCTAGTAATCTCGAATACTAAAGAAATTATTTAAATTTTTATTTATTGAAACGTAATCTTCCTTAGATTCATGAAAAAACGTATGTTTTCTTACCATATTTTTAAATTGAAATAAACTTATGGGTCAATGGTTTTCTTATTACTTTCCTAATTTTATTTGTCATCATTCTCCACCAAAAGAACTCTCCCTATCTCTCCTATTTGGTTTTTAGGTCCACTATAGATAAAAGTATAGTTACCGTGATCCCTCATACCCCTAGATTACGCGTCCCAAATTCGGGAACATTTACGTACCGTTCGCTCCGGGATCCCGATTCGGTTTCATAAAATTGGCATACCAAATTTATATATATAAATTGAAGGAATTAAGGTTTTAATAAAAACGACATAGATTTGAAACAAATATAATAAAACAAGTTTATTAACATACGTTTCCTATCGAATTTGATTTTAAAATACAAAAACTTTTAATAAATTATTCTAAGAATGACCATTTTGTGAGCTTTTATCTCAATCTTTATCTAAGTAAACCAACTAAAATTTATTAATTTCTAGAAAATTTACTATATTTAAAAAAATACATGATTTAGATTATTAATGACACTAAAATAATTTAAAATGTACTGCGAACCAAAATGACGTACCAAAGAAGTATACCCCCATCGCATATCTACCAAGTATCAATCCTTGTTACCATTCCACGACCCGGATCGTACCCGATCCAGGTAACAATGGATAAAAGAATGGACAAGTATCAATCCAGGTAACTTGGATTGTACCCTGATCCAAGTATCAATCTTTGTTACCTGGATCGTACGTACCCCGGTCCAGGTAACAATGGACAAAAGAAAGAAAGAAAGAAAGAAAGAAAGAAATTAAATATTTTTTGGCACCAAAAACAAAATTTCTTAAAAGTATTTAATGATCAATACGTGAAAATCGAAGTTAAATTTGGACCTCAACAAATATATACTATATATTATTTTTAACTACCATGCAAATTACTAGAAGGCCAAATTGAGGATTAATGTAGTGCCACCTTTTGGCTATTTTTGGTCTTTTCTCACTTTTCGGATGACTAAAAAGCCTTTCTATGACTCTCCCCCAATCCTTTTCCTTCTGCCCTTTTTTTGTAATTACACATTTCCCTTCCCTAATTGTTTTTAATTAATGTTTAAGACTTTTAATTAATTGCTTTTAAACCCTAAACCCTTAATTACTTTTAACTCTAATGTTTCTCTCGTTGTTTTCTTTTTTCCTCTCACCAACTCATTTGCTGCTTCCTTTCAACTCCTCTTAAATCAGTATAAATTGCTTCTTAATTCGCCATTAGGGGTCATCCGGGTCGATTCATGATATTATAATAAGATTGGCATCTCACATAAGTTCCTACTCCATTGCATTAATGTATCATACTTGCATATTACATTTTGCATAGTATACTTTGCATTGCATAATTAAGCATTTAGACTAAGTTCCCTCTTGATTAGGATTATTAGCATCAAACTTAACCCATTCGCCCACTAAGAAATACCATTGGCTTTGGGTTCACCTTTGGACGATAGTTCTTGGGCCTTCTTGCATTATTTTTATGGGCTTGGTCCTTTTCCTTTTTATGATTGTTTGTTTCTTTTAATCGGATCAGGTTTTTTTTAATATTGTTTCATTAGGCTTTTAGTGGATACTTGGGAACCTTTGGCCGGAGCTTGGGCCAGCTGTGGAATGGGTGGCCTATCTCTTTAATTCTATCACCAAATAAAAGAAGTCCAGCATTCCATTCAGTTTCTATATATTGACAAAATACAAAAGGAAGTAATAGGAATTTGCATCCATTAGTTTTCATTTACACTTTCTTTACAAAAATTACAAGATGAAATGCCAGGGGTTGAAATAGCTTTAAAAGAACTCAAGATAGTCCTGAATGGTTGGATAACCTGTGGGGTGCGCAAGGCAAAGCCTAAAAACAAAGAAAACAAATAAAGGGCATAAATTTGGCAAGTTGGAGCATTTGAAATAGGCACTAAATAAATAGTGGCAGAGCATTAAACATCATGCATTTATAAAACTCACATTGCAATTCATAGCATTTTACTCGCATAAATTTAATAAATTCCCAACCCTCTGCATACATGAACAGTCCAGTTGAAGCAACATACTTGCATTATGTTTCATGTTAAGCATTCACTATTCAAAGGGGCTGAACAGCAGCACAGATCGAGAATTCAACAACAGGCACACATTAGGAGCATTTGCATGTAGAATAACATATCAATTCTTTCTATATTAAGTAAAACAGTCTCAGGGCGTTCATAGGATTCAAACTAGTAGTTAGTTCATGATGATTAGATTACAGGTAGCAACTAGAAAGAGCATTCATATGATTTCATTTTCATTTTTACAAAGTCAGAGCATTTGGCAATGTATAGTCACATTCGAGTTCTTTATATCATTATTAAGGGTTAGTTTGCATGCAGGTCTCATAGTCAACAAGCTTATATAAGCACTTTAGTCATCTTTTCATTAGTTATAGCAGCGCCATGGCACTTTGACTCAGGTTGCATTCATCTTAGAATCATAATCATACATGAACGCTTTGAAACACAATAGTCAGCATGCATTAAGTATACTTTTAGGCAAGTTAGCAATAGCATTACATTCACAAGCATACTCACATGTTAGTTTGTTCATTCCAATAAGTAGTAAAACAGAGCATTCTCATTACAGCACACATTCAGAGTTCAGTGACCAGAGCGAACAATTTCAGCATGTATTACCTTGGTTCGCATTTAGTATTCATATTACATTCTTACACATAGTTATACACAGCAAATTCCAAGCATTCAAAAGTTGTCAGTCATCAATTGAAAAACAGAATAAGGTAATAGCAACAAGACCAATTGCTCAATTACAAAAGGCATCCTCAATTTTCAAACAATCAGAGGATCACTCAATTAGTCTTTGAACAAAGCAAACCCCAAATTTGAGTCGGTTAAGGGTACCTGAGGACAGTGAATCACTTTGACATCTCACAAGTTCCTCTCTCTTGTATCCACCTGTACAAGAAGACAAGTTCAGTTAGTATGAATCACCTGCAGAAACAAAACAAGAAAGGAAAATGAGGAAAATGCTAGGAAGGTGATGAGAAGGATGACTCACCCCCTTAACAGCTCAGCCCGTTCCATGATTATCATCTTCACCTGCACAAATATCACTTGGCCTATAAATAGGCTCTGGTTCTAAGCAGTAAAGGGGGGGGGATATTTAGAGAGATAAAATGCTGTCAAAATGGGGAGTTAAGGTTTATAGATCTAATTTTTTTTGGGCTTTTTGAATGAAGATTGGGGAAAACTAAGACCATAGATAGTTAGTATAAGAGAGAAAGAAGGGAAAGGGTGAATTTAGGTCAGAATCGGAGTTATCCCGGCGAATATGGGTTTCAGGTTTTTTGTTAAATAAAAAAAGGGGTTCTTGGTAGAACAAGAACAAGAGGGAAACATACCTGGAGATTTGCAGCCATTCGACGGTTCAACTCAGAGATCGAAGAAGTGAAGCTTTGGTTCGGCCAAGCTCGAATAGAGAGGGTTTTGAGCGTTGTATAAGGAAAATAGGGCCGGGGATGGCTTTGGAATGGTGAGGAGATTAACTCTGCACGTTTTGGCCTCGATCGACGGTGAAAGTTTCCTCCGACGCGACGGAGCAGTTTACCAGTTGCGGCGGTGTAAAGAGTTAGGGTTTCGGGCAAGGGGAAGCTCTGAAGAAGTGGAAGAAGAAGATGACTTAAATACAGTCCGTACATATTAGAGACTAAACGGTACCTGATTGAGCCAAAAACAACCCTATTTTTATGGCTATTTTTCTATGTTTTTGGGTCTATTTATGCTCTAATTTAGTTTATTTTGATAATATTTGTGTTTTTAGTCTTTATGATATGTGAAATTGGAAATTGTTAATTTTCACTACTTTTGGAGCTATTTTGATGTCTTTTTACACAGATATGAGCAACGTAATTTTGAGTATAGATTTGAAGATTCGAAGTTTGTGATTTGAAGATTTCTTGAAGATAATCTGAAGACTTGAAGACTATTGAAGAATTATTTCAAGGAGCAAAATTGAAGATTGGAGCTTTATTTGCAAAGGATTGAAGCCAAGCCCAGAAGAAGCTCGGAAGTTAAGGATTTTTGGATATTTTATATGGGATTATACTTAGTCCATATAAGGTCATAATTGGAGTTAAAATCCCAATTTATGCTCCACAAATTCAAAAGAATATCCAAATCCCGCAATAATCCCGCAGATTTGCGATATAATTCCGGTTTCAGCGCAGTCTTGGTAAAAAGGCCATAACTTTTTGCTCAGATGTCTGTTTTAGGCATGTGAGTAGCCGTTGGAAAGCTAACTCCGAGCTCTACAACTTTTTTTGAAGTGCAAAGCCCAGATCTGCCATCTTCAAGCCCGAATTTCAAGTCGAAGTTTCTGCAGAAATCCAGAAAATTCCATAATCCTATTTTGACTTGGATTCTACTCTAGGATGACATCTAATCCAACTTGGAGTCTAAGTCAGCCCTAAACCGCCCTACCTTTGTTTCTCCACTATAAATAGCCACCTTAGGACTAGATTTTGTATGTAATTTTTATTCTCATAAGATATATTGTTTAGTTGAAGATTTGGAGGAGAAAAACCTAGGAGCCGCCGCCCCCTTCTCTTTCTCATCCATAGATAAGTTCTCTTCTTCTTATTTGTGGATGCTCACTCAATTTATGAGTGAGTAATCCTTTTCTTTTCTCCAATGTAGAATTTAATTGATCTCTTGACTAATTTCATGGTGAGATTTTGTGCTTATATATGAGAATTATTTTGGGTATTTCTTAGATCTCTGTTTTAAATCTATGTTGCTTGTTTTAATGGGTTGGAGTCGACACTGCCTTGATAAATTAGGTTAACATTAGCTAAATTAAGTCTAGAATTACAACCTCAGATTTAATTATAAGTAGCAATTGGAGGAGAACTAACCCTTCCTTCCTAGAGAGATAAGAATCAATAACCAAGAAATTGCTTGTTGTGCTTGTTAATTACTAGTGCTTAATGCTTTGTTCTTTTGGTAGTTTTTAAGCCCCAAAAGGGAAATTGATTGCTAAGAGAATGATAGGGATAATTTAAGCCCCAAAAGGGTAATCTTATCTAATATGGTAATTATGATTAAATTCCAAGCAAGCTATCCAAGGTTTTCATAATTATTAGATATCAATGATCCATGTTGTTTATGTCAAGAGGGAGATTAATTCTATGTTGGAGGGTTTTCTATTTAATTGTTTTCTCATAATATTCACTGCTTTTCAATTAATTGTTTACTTTAATTTTCTTGATTGTTTTCTTAGTTAATTTTATTGTTTGTTAGATTTAATTTCAAACCCTTTTCCAAAATTCTCTTTAATTATTTTGTTTTTAATAAGAAAAAGGAATACCGATCTCTCTGTGGGTTCGACCCCTACTTGTCCTAGCTATTCTTAGTTAGTAATTGTTGGGATATTTATTTTTATGATTGCTGACGACCGATCATAAATTTTGGCGCCGTTGCCGGGGAGATTGTGTTTTATTTTCTTTTTCTTTTCTTTTGCTATTAGATTTGCACTTGATCATCTTTGTTTTGCAGAAAAAAAAATCAAAGGCGCAACCACAAACGTTACGGGAGCTGAACTTCAACAGTGAGATGCCGCCGCTTTGCATTGAATATCCTACTTTGGATATGACTTGCAAATTGCCATCAGCAGTAATCCATAAGATGCCTACTTTTCAAGGAGAATTTCATGAGAACCCTCATGATCATCTACATAGTTTCTTTATCAATTGTGCTGCAATCACTGGGATGCCTCAAGAGGAAGTAAGACTTCAAATTTTTCCTTTGACATTAGAAGGAAAAGCGAGAAACTGGTTCATAAGTCTGCCATCAAAATCCATAAATTCTTTGAAGAAAATGGAGGCAGTATTTTTGAGCAAGTTTTTCCCTGAAGCAAAGCGTGCAGATGTCAGAAAGAAAATCACTTCTTGTCAACAACAACGTGGCGAGAAGTGGCACCAATACTGGGAGAGATACAACGAGATCTGTGCAAACTGCCCTTAACACAACCTAAGTGAAGCACTTTTGATCCAGAATTTTTATGATGGATTACTCTATGACGATCGAATGTATATTAATTCTACAAGTGGAGGAAGCTTTACAATCAAAACACCGGAGGAAGCAAGGAAGCTGCTCAACACGATGGCTGAGAACGTATACCAGTTTAATGCCACTAATGAAGATATGTCATCCAAATCATCGGAACCTGCAAATGAACGACTAAACAACCTTGAAGCAACTATGAAGTCGTTAGCCACACAACAAGGGGATTTAGTGAAGATGTTTGCAAATATGATGAACAAGCTTTCTCAAAATCCTTCACCACTTCCAGAAGGGCGAATAAACGGAGACAAAGAAAGTTACGGAGTAAAAGCCATTGGAGAAGCTCAACAATGGTATGCAAATGAGATTGAGTTACCTGATATCCCACTCTCACCTGCAATATCACTACCTGATATACCGCCACCAGTGGCTGTAATCAATGACAAACTGCCAAGTGAAGAGGAGATTTCAGCCAAACACAAGAAGGAGAATCCACTTTCTGCATCAAAAGCTGATCAAATTCAATCAGAAGACGAATGGATGGAGGAGATGCAAGCTAAGTATGATCCACTGCCATTCCCTCAAAGGTTTGCACAACAACTAAATTCACTCCGGAAATTAGAGGTAAATATTCCTATGGTTAATGAAATGGCCAAAGTACCAAGGTATGCTTCTTTTCTCAAGGAATTATGCATCAATAAAAGAAAGCATGATGAAAAATATGCTTGTATGAATGAAAATATATCTGCTGCATACCAAAGGAAATTGCGGCATAAATGCTATGACTTAGGATCTTTCTCTATCCCTTGTGAAATAGGAAAAAATAAGGTAGACAATGCCATGTGTGAATATGGATCTTTAATTAATATCATGCCTTATTCTGTCTATAAGCGATTAGGAATAGAATCTATGCTTGAAACTGATCTTACTATCCAATTTGCTGATAGAATTAACCATAAACCTGAGGGTTTAGTTGAGGATGTTTTAGTGCAGATAGGAGATTTTGCTTTTCCTGCAGATTTCTATGTCCTAAAGATGAGCGAAGATGACCTTTATCTACCTCAATTGCCACTGCTGTTAGGAAGACCGTTTCTAACATTAGCAAGGATGAAGTTTGAAGCACAAGATGGAACGATTAGTATGGAATTTGATGGGAAGCCAATTACATTCAACATTAATGAAGCCATGAAAGCTCCTGCTGAAATCCATTCCATCTTCGCCATTGACGCAATTGATGCATGCTCTGAGCAAGTACAAGCATTCAATCAAGAAGATGAACTTGAATTGGTCCTTACCAAGAGTCTAGATGAAGAAGAAATCAAGGAAGCAGAAGTCCTGACGCCTGAAGATGTAGCGGAAACCATCAGAGATTTGGAGACACTTCTTGCTGTTGAAGAAAAGGCATTAGTTTCCTATGTTCAATTGGAACCGACGTCTAAGCCTTTGCCATCCATCATCCAACCTCTAGAAGTCAAGCTGAAACCACTTCCTGAAGGCCTGAAGCATGTTTTCCTTGGAGACAATGAGACCCTGTCTGTTGTTATTTCGAGTAAATTGAATAATTTACAAGAAGAACAACTAATCAGAGTTTTGAAAGAATACAAGGAAGCAGTTGGATGGACTGTAGCTGATATCAAAAGAATAAGTCCTACTTTATGCATGCATAGGATTCGACTTGAAGATGATGTAGTAGCCGTTCGACAACCACAAAGAAGATTAAATCCAAACCTTGCTGAAGTTGTCAAAGAAGAAGTTCTCAAATTACTTGGAGCTGGTCTCATTTATGCTATATCAGATAGTAAATGGGTCAGCCCTGTCCAAGTAGTTCCAAAGAAGTCTGGATTCACCGTCGTAGAAAATAAGGAAGGAGAGCTAGTTCCTCAAAGACTGCAGAATGGATGGAGAGCATGTATCGACTACAGAAAGCTGAATTCTGCCACAAGGAAGGACCACTTTCCACTGTCGTTCATAGACTAGATGTTGGAGAGATTAGCCTGCAAATCTTACTACTGTTTTCTGGATGGATATTCCGGATACTTCCAGATTCCAATTGCACCTTAAGATCAAGAGAAGACCACCTTTACATGTCCTTTCGATACGTATGCCTACACAAGAATGCCTTTTGGTTTATGCAATGCACCTGCGACTTTTCAACAGTGTATGATGAGCATCTTTCAAGATTATGTGGGGGATAAGATGGAAGTATTCATGGACGATTTCACAGTCTATGGAGATAACTTCAATCAATGTCTCAATAACTTGGAACTAATCTTGAAAAGGTGTGTTGAGACCAAATTGGTATTGAATGCCGAAAAGTGTCACTTCATGGTAGAACAAGGCATTGTTCTAGGCCATGTGGTATCCAAAGAGGGAATGCAAGTCGACAAAGCCAAGGTTGATGTTGTTCAGAATCTTCCTTATCCAACATGTGTCAAAGATATCTATTCATTCTTAGGCCATGCTGGATTCTACAGAAGGTTTATCAAGGATTTCTCAAAGATCTCAGCACCCATGTGTAGATTACTTCAGAAAGATGTAGAGTTCGAGTTTGGAGATGATTGCAAGGAAGCATTTGACAAATTGAAGACTGCCCTCACCACCACTCCAATTGTGAAACCACTTGATTGGAAACTACCGTTCGAGATCATGTGTGATGCAAGTGACGTTGCTATTGGAGTTGTTCTAGGTCAGAGAGTTGACAAAGTACCACATGTTATCTATTATGCTTCAAGAACTCTATATGCTGCTCAGAAGAACTACACCACCACAGAAAAAGAGATGCTTGTCGTTGTCTTTGCCCTGGAGAAGTTTCGACCATATATTCTAGGATCTAAGGTGATAATCTACTCCGATCATGATGCATTGAGATATCTTATGTCAAAGAAAGAAGCAAAAGCTAGGCTTATGCGATGGCTTTTGTTATTTCAAGAGTTTGATATCGAAATAAGAGACAAGAAAGGAGCCGAAAATGTTGTTGTCGATCACCTAAGTAGAATTGAAGGCAATGAGGAAGAAATCGCAATCAATGAAGCACTACCCTTTGAAGACCTGTTTGTCGTTTCTCAACTTCCCTGGTATGCAGATATTGTCAATTACTTGGTTGTTCGTCGCCTTCCCCCAGATCTTAGCAAAAGAAAAAAGTTGAAGATCGTAAGTGATGCCAAGTATTACTTATGGGATGATCCGTACTTATGGAGGCAAGGATCTGATCAAGTCATGAGACGATGCATTCCTGAAAATGAGGTTCAATCAGTTTTAAAATTTTGCCACAGTGATGAATGTGGAGGCCACTTTGGACACAAGAAGACTGCAAGAAAGATCTCGGATTGTGGATTTTATTGGCCTACACTTTTTAAGGACTCGTTTGACCATTGCAAAACTTGTCCACGCTGCCAGAAGGTTGGAAGCATATCAAAAAGGAATCAAATGATTCAATCACCTATATTCGTTGTTGAAGTATTCGATGTATGGGGAATTGATTTCATGGGACCTTTTCCTCCATCAGATAAGAAGAATTACATCCTTTTAGCTGTGGACTATGTTTCTAAATGGGTTGAAGCTATTGCTACGGAGAAGAATGATGCGAGAACAGTGGTTAAATTCTTGAAGAACAATATTCTTCATCGATTTGGGATACCGAGATATCTAATCAGTGATCGAGGTACTCACTTTTGCAACAAGATTGTGCAATCACTGGTTGAAAAATATGGAGTACGACACAAGGTATCTACTTCATATCATCCTCAAACCAGTGGTCAAGCTGAAATATCTAATCGTCAAGTGAAGCTGATTTTGGAGAAAACAGTCAATGTTCAAAGAAAAGATTGGAGTACGTGATTAGGAGATGCTTTATGGGCTTATCGTACAGCTTATAAGACACCTCTAGGTATGTCCCCATACAGAATTGTGTTTGGAAAATCATGCCATCTACCTGTGGAGATAGAACACAAAGCATGGTGGGCAGTTAAGCAATGCAATCTTAACTTTGACAAAGCTAGAATTCAAAGGATGTTGCAATTACAAGAGCTTGAGGAAATAAGGAATGAAGCTTATGAAAATTCAAGAATTTACAAAGAAAAGACTAAAGCTCTACATGATCAAAGGATATTGAGAAGATCATTCCATGAAGGTCAGAAAGTTTTGTTGTTCAATAGTACAATTAAGCATCATGGAAAGCTAAGGACGAAATGGAATGGACCTTTTGAAGTGATTAAGGTATATCCTAATGGATCTGTGGAAATTTACAATCCGGTTAGCAAGAGTCAATTTAAGGTTAATGGGCAAAGACTTAAACCTTTCTTTGAACCATTATCAATAGCTTTGATTGAAGAAATTAAGTTGGAAGATCCAATTTATCTTCCAATTTAACGAATTTGAAGAAAGGGGAAAGTCAAGCTAATGACTTTAAACGAGCGCTTGTTGGGAGGCAACCCAATTTTATTTAAAAAAAAAAAAAGAAGCAAGTCAAGGCCGACCATATGGCCGGCATTTGCTTGGTTACACCGAGCCAGCATGCTAAACATGGCCGGCCATGGCTCGGCAATACCGTGCCATCTCCATGCTACATCTCGGCTATCACCAAGGCAGCTACCATGCATGGCCGATAATGGCTCGGCTTTACCGCACCATGCAGCCATATCCAAGCAGCAGCCCGCTCCAGCCCAGGCCACTGCTTGGCCATGCCGCACAACAGCCCGCGCAGGACAGGCCATGACTTGGCCATTACCGCACCAAGGCCAGGCCAGCACCGGATACCAGCAGGCCAACTGTGCCAAATATCGCGCCCTGGCCGAGCCATGCCGCACATCCACGCCTGCCACCGCTCAGCACTAGCCGCGCCATACTAGGCCATGTCCCGGCCATGCTAGGAGTCTACCATGCCAAGTCCGCACCAAGCTAGGAGATATGCCGCCAACTCATGCATGCACAATTTTGAATTTCTTTTCCTAATTAAACTAGGAAACTAAATTCCTAATTGCTTCATCACCTCTTCCAAATAGGTAATGTGTTCCTAAACAAGGTATGTTTACTTACTTTTTACTCTAACTAAAACCTCTTAGACTTAGGACTTGATCACTATATAAAGGCACTCTACCCCTCCTCTTTATTCATCAAACACAAGGAGCAATATTTGAGAGCTTAATTTCGGCTAGAAGCAATAATTTAGAGAAGTCAAGTCGATTTTAAGAAGCAAGTTTCGGTTATAGGTATTTTTGAAGAAGCAAAAGTCGACTAGAGTAAGATTTTTTTTAGAGGAAGAAATCATCATCATCGACTTAAGGAAGCAAGTCGATAAGAAGGTCAAGTCAACATCCCCAAGTCGACAATTCATCAACAAGCAAAGCAAGTCCGATTTTTCTTCCATCCCTCTTGAAGATGTCGATGATACTAGCCACTACTTCCATGAATTTTGAAGTTCAATTCAAGAATTTTAGGAGGCAATTTTATCAAGCTGGAATTTCTCAATTTGGTTCAAAATTTCAAGGAAGTTTTATTCGTCAAGATTGCCACGAACTCTTGAGCATGATATCGTTGCTACCTAAGGAAGATGTTGAAGCTAAGCCCGGTTTCAAAGCTAGGATGATTCACCAATTTCTTTGGGACAAAGCTAGTAAGTCACATGAAGCTGTTATGAGATCAAAGGAAAGAGCTGAGAAGGAATTTGAGAAGCGATTCCATCCCTATGGAAATTGATTTTCTCAACCAAGGAATTTCAATGGGAGGATTAGACCTCAAGTTTCATCATGGAGCAAGCCTTTACCTATGCCAAGAATTGATGGGTATCGCACCAAGCCCTATAGGCCACCCTATAGACCTCTTATGCGATGTGCCCCTTTCCCTCAAAGGCTTGATGATCCTTATTATGCTTCTTCTTCTAATCAACCAAAGATCGCATCAATTGCTACTGTTTTTGCTTTGGAAGAATTGAAGGGAAAATCATCCACTCCAATTGGACCAAAGGATCCATTGCATGAGGAAGGTCAAGGTGAAGATGATATCACAATTATTGCTTCTGCTTCTGAATCAAGTGATGCTTCTAGTGATGAGAATAAAGAAGAGGAAGAGGAGGTGAATCAAGAAAAGGAAAATAAGAAAAAAATTCATCCTTTCTTGGTTCAATTCAAGGATATTAATGATCAAGTTGCTAGTTTAAGAGAGGATTTTGATAATATAATTGGAAATTTGGATAACCTCTTCAATTTATTGGAGAAAGCTATTCCAAAACCAATTTAGGTTTAGAATTAGGATTTTTAATTTAAGTTTATGTTTTCTAGATTTAGGATTTTATTTTTAAGTATCTTAGGTTCAATTATTTAAGTTTATGCTTTATCTTTAATTTTCCTTTATCTTATGTTTTTATTTTTCAAGTTCATTAATAAACTATCTAGTTTTATTTTCCTATCACTTTAATTTTTATTGTCTTTTTGAGCAATTCTCTTCATCAAAGTTGCCCAGGTATGTTTCATGAACCTTAACTCTTTATTTTTGGTAAGCTATTTTATTATGCTCCACAAATCCAAAAGAATATCCAAATCCCGCAATAATCCCGCAGATTTGCGATATAAGCCTGGTTTCAGCGCAGTCTCGGTAAAAAAACCATAACTTTTTGCTCAGATGTCCGTTTTAGACCCGTGAGTAGCCGTTGGAAAGCTAACTCCGAGCTCTACAACTTTTTTTTGAAGTGCAAAGCCCAGATCTGCCATCTTCAAGCCCGAATTTCAAGTCGAATTTTCTGCATCCTATTTTGACTTGGATTCTACTCTAGGATGACATCTAATCCAACTTGGAGTCTAAGTCAGCCCTAAACCGCCCTACCTTTGTTTCTCCACTATAAATAGCCACCTTAGGACTAGATTTTGTATGTAATTTTTATTCTCATAAGATATATTGTTTAGTTGAAGATTTGGAGGAGAAAAACCTAGGAGCCGCCGCCCCCTTCTCTTTCTCATCCATAGATAAGTTCTCTTCTTCTTATTTGTGGATGCTCACTCAATTTATGAGTGAGTAATCCTTTTCTTTTCTCCAATGTAGAATTTAATTGATCTCTTGACGAATTTCATGGTGAGATTTTGTGCTTATATATGAGAATTATTTTGGGTATTTCTTAGATCTCTGTTTTAAATCTATGTTGCTTGTTTTGATGGGTTGGAGTCGACACTGCCTTGATAAATTAGGTTAACATTAGCTAAATTAAGTCTAGAATTACAACCTCATATTTAATTATAAGTAGCAATTGGAGGAGAACTAACCCTTCCTTCCAAGAGAGATAAGAATCAATAACCAAGAAATTGCTTGTTGTGCTTGTTAATTACTAGTGCTTAATGCTTTGTTCTTTTGGTAGTTTTTAAGCCCCAAAAGGGAAATTGATTGCTAAGAGAATGATAGGGATAATTTAAGCCCCAAAAGGGTAATCTTATCTAATATGGTAATTAGGATTAAATTCCAAGCAAGCTATTCAAGGTTTTCATAATTATTAGATATCAATGATCCATGTTGTTTATGTCAAGAGGGAGATTAATTCTATGTTGGAGGGTTTTCTATTTAATTGTTTTCTCATAATATTCACTGCTTTTCAATTAATTGTTTACTTTAATTTTCTTGATTGTTTTCTTAGTTAATTTTATTGTTTGTTAGATTTAATTTCAAACCCTTTTCTAAAATTCTCTTTAATTATTTTTTTTTAATAAGAAAAAGGAATATCGATCTCTCTGTGGATTCGACCCCTACTTGCCCTAGCTATTCTTAGTTAGTAATTGTTGGGATATTTATTTTTATGATTGCTGACGACCGATCAGTACCGCTTTTGCTCTGTTTGGCTTGAAGAATCGTCAAACTCAGGTATAATTTCTAACTTTAATTCAATTCAGTCCTTATGCGGCTTATTCTAAGTGTAATTAATATAATCAAGTCCTGAGATTTATAAGAGTTTACACATAGGTCCCTAATTGTGGAAAATTAAGTCAATTAAGCCCTCAATTTAAAAGTTTTTGATAAACATTTAGTAATTTATTTTACTAATTATGTGGAAAAGTTAATAAATTTATGAAGAAAATTTAATTATGCTCATAACATGCATTTTTAAATTCAATAAATGTTGTTAACATCCTACTCATTCGAGAAAAGAAATTGATTCTGATGATGGAAGGATGGGAAGAAATGTGACAATACTTGTACATTTTATCTCAATTTCCTAGGCTTGGAGTGTTAATTTGGGGGTCTTACCAATCAAGTGGAAGGTGCCCAAATAATACTCCTCGTATAAATATTTGGGTAAAATGTGATTAAACCGGAATTCATGCATCATAAGCATGGTTAAAGTCCTAATCCAGGGTGATTAAGAAAAGTCAAACATGGTTAAAATCCAGGGTGATTAAGAAAAGTAAAGCATAGTTAGAGTGCTAATCCAGGGTGATTAAAGAAAAGTCAAACATAGTTAGAGTCCTAATCCAGGGTGATTAAGAAAAGTCAAGCATAGTTAGAGTCCTAATCCAGGGTGATTAAAGAAAAGTCAAACATGGTTAAAGTCCTAATCCAGTGTGATTAAGAAAAGTCAAGCATAGTTAGAATTCTAATCCAGGGTGATCAAGAAAGTCAAACATAGTTAAAGTTTTAATCCGGGGTGATTAAGAAAGGAAAACATAGTTAGGAACTTAATTCAGGGTAGTTAAGTAAAAGCAGTCAAAGAACTTAATTCAGGGAAATTAAGTAAAACAGTCAAAAGACTTAATTCTGGGTAATTAAGTAAACACAGTCAGAGAACTTAATTCAGGGGAATTAAGTAAAAGTAGTCAAAAGAACTTAATTCAGGAAAATTAAGTAAAATAGTCAAAAGACTTAATTCTGAGTAATTAAGTAAACACAGTCAGAGAACTTAATTCAGGGAAATTAAGTAAAAGCAGTTAAAAGACTTAATTCTGGGTAATTAAGTAATTCAGGGAAATTAAGTAAACACAGGTTAAAGAACTTAATTCAGGGTAATTAAGTAAAAGCAGTCAAAGAACTTAATTCAGGGTAATTAAGTCAAAGCAGTCAAAGAACTTAATTCAGGGAAATTAAGTAAAAGCAGCCAAAGAACTTAATTCAGGGTAATTAAGTAAAAGCAGTCAAAGTACTTAAGTAAAAGCAGTTAAAAGACTTAATTCATGGTAATTAAGTAAAAAGTGGTCAAATGACTTAATTCATAGTAATTAAGTGAAAACATTAGAAGACTGACTTAATGTCAAGGAAGGAAATTAGGTAAAGAAAAGACTGGCTTGATTTCAAGGAAGGAAGTTAGGTAAGAGTAAGCACAGACTTAATCTCAAGGAAGGAAATTAGGTAAAAGTAAGCACAGACTTAATTTCAAGGAAGGAAATTAGGTAAAGGCAAGCACAGACTTAACTCAGGGTAATTAAGTAAAATTAGCAAAGACTTAATTTTACAAGAATTAAGTAAAGTCAGCAAAGACTTAATCCACAGATGATTAAGTAAGATCAGACTAAGGACTTAATTTCAAGGAAGGAAATTAAGTAGAGAAAATGACTTGATTCCAAGGAAGGGAATTAAGTAAAGCAAAGGACTTAATTTCAAGGAAGAAAATTAAGTAGAGTTAAGGGCTTAATTCCAAGGAAGGGAATTAAGTAGAGTTAAGGGCTTAATTTCAAGGAAATTAAGTAGAGGACTTGATTCCAAGAAAGAGAATTAAGTAGAGTAAAGGACTTAATTTCAAGGAAGGAAATTAAGTCAAGTCAAGGACTTAATTCAGGGTAATTAAGTCAAGTCAGGGACTTAATTCAGGGTAATTAAGTAGCGTCAATAAAAGACTTAATTCAGGGTAATTAAGTGGAGTCAATAAAGAACTTAATCTAAAAAAAGATTAAGTAAAAAAATAAAAGACTTAATTCAGAGTAATTAAGTGGAGTCAATAAAGAACTTAATCTAAAAAGAGATTAAGTAAAACAATAAAAGACTTAATTCAGGGTAATTAAGTGGAGTCAATAAAGAATTTAATCTAAAAAGAGATTAAGCAAAACAACAAAAGGGCTTGATTTATAAAAATTGAGTCAATAAAAGAAGGGAATAATGAGACGGCTTAAGAGAATTAAGTCAGAATAAAAGGCATAGTAACATCGGCCTAATCCGGATAATTAAGTAAAAACAAAATAACAATTTGGACTAAATAAAGAACTAATTAAGGTCGATTATAACTCGTTTAAAGAGAATGATAATATCGGGCATGAATAGACTTAAAAGATAGTGACGACCAATTATAGAAACCCTTAGTTAATTCTAGATCAGTCAGTGTCGTCGTTTCGACGGGCGTCGTGGGGGTGCTAATCCTTCCCCACGCGTACCCGACTCCCGAACCGTAGACTCTGGTTAAGCAGACTTTATTAGGTTCAGTATTACCTAATTAGGTTAATATTAGACTTAATAATCGGACAAGTAGCTAATCACACCTAAGTAAAAAAAAGATTAGTGGCGACTCCATCATAATCCAATAGTAGTTCCCCCCCCCCCCCAGTCGTTCGAGACGGGGGGTCCGGATGACCCCGGACGTAAACATTGCAACACTCGGTGCTGATCAATTTTTAGGTTTGCCAAAAATCAAAGCTTTCCATCACTCCCCTCTATTTTCACATTCATATATCTTTCCTCTTTCTTCTCCATCTCCATCCCTTCAACATGGACCGTTCAATATTTTTCCCCTTCTGAATTAAAACCACTCTTTGTTCAATGTGAGTATTATTATCCAATTAACAACATAATTATTACCTCTTTGCACTTCCTATTACTTACAAATAAAAACATGTTCTTGACCTTCTTAATTTTGCATGTCTAAAAAGTTAGCTTACAAAGATTTATGCCAGAGACATAATTAAAACTAATCCATTTAAATTGCATTTTTACTGCAACCTTATATAATTCAATCAATTAATCAATCAAGCACCACTCTGGAACAAAAAATGTTATTGGCCCTTATATAATTGATTATATCAATATCCTTATTCAATCAGTTAATCAAGCACCACTCTAAAATAAAAAAACGCTCGTAGCGCCAGCGTGGGCTAATATAACTTGTTATTTTTAATTTCTTATAAGTTTTATTTGTAGAATTGCTTGCATGGTTTAAATCATAGGAATAAAATTGAACAACATGAACAATATCAATATGATGTCCTTGTAATGAGTTCTACCTAGCTAAAAGATTTTATAATAGTGTCTAATTAACCCATCAATCTCTTGTGTATTTATTACAATGTAATCAAGTTTAAGAACAAGCTTGAGGTATTTTATCTTGGTTTTGTTCCATCATTTAAATGCAGCGTAGTTCAAACAATTTAATGGTCATAAATAACGAATCTTATCTAGGTTTATCCTATCATTTCTATGCAACATAGTTAAATATCTAAAAAATTAATAATTTAACAATTTTAACGATTTAACAGTTTAATAGTTAACGAATTTTGTCATCAACAATCCAAACTACTTTTTTTTTTTTACTTTTTGGCAAAGATCATTAGAGCGGTTTTGTTTTATCATTTTCATGCAACATAAGCAAAATCTAAAATATCTAAGATTCAATGGTTTCAACGGCTTAACTGTTAATCTAACATATGAAAGGTTTAATTAACGATTTTAACAATTTAATAGTTTAATGGTTGACGAATCAACAATCAGAATTAGTTCTTTTTCTTTTACCTTTAGGCCAAGATCATTAAAGCGTTTTATCTTATCATTTTCATGCAATGCACGCAAAATCTAATATATCAAAGGTTTAATATATTGTACTTGTTAAAAACTAAGATTAATATATAATATTGTCTCTTCTTAATACATCACAATTCTTTTCTTAAACTAATTAAAAAAATACAATTTTATCAGTAAAAATATATAATTTTTACAGTCATTTTAGTCTGGTAGTAGAGTGTTTGACTCTTTGTGTTTCAGTGGTTAGGATTTGATCCCTAATAATCTCAAGTACTAAAAGAAATGTATAATTTTTTATTTAGTGAAACATAATCTTCCTTAGATTCATGAAGAAACATATGTTTTCTTACCATATTTTTAAATGGAAATAAATTTATGGGTCAATGGTTTTCTTATTACTTTTCTAGTTTTATTTTTCTTCATTCTCCAATAAAAGAACTCTCCCTCTCACTCATGTCCGGTTTTGTGTCCACTATGGACAAAAGAAAAAAAATAAATGATTTTTGGCACAAAAAAAACAAACATCTCTAAAAGGATTTAACGATTAATACATGAAAATTGAAGTTAAATTTGGACCTCAACAAATGATTTTTAATTTCTTATAAGTTCTATTCGTAGAGTAGTCTACATGGTTTAAATCCTATGAATAAAATTGAACAACAAAAGCAATATCAATATGATAAACCTAGCTAAATGATTTTATAAAAGTGTCTAATTAACCCATCAATCATGTCGGTTTAGTACAATGAAATCAAGTTTATGAAAAAGCTTGAGTTATAGAATTTGGCCTACTATCCAAATTGGGGCTAAACCTTTTCAAACTTGCTCAATTGAGTCTAAACCTTTAAACATTACCAAATTTGGCCTAAACGTTAGCAAATTGCACCAAATTGGGCCTATTTTGGATGGAAATTTGGAATTTTCATAACGGCGCGTGCGTTTCACTACCACAGTTCCGTCCAAAATAGGTCCAATTTGGTACAATTTGCTAATGTTTGGCCCAATTTAGTCATGTTTAAAGGTTTATACTCAAATTGAGCAAGTTTGAAAAGGTTTAGACCCAATTTGGACATTAGTCCTATAAAATTTTATCTATGTTTTGTTCCATCATTTTATCATTTTATTAATGCAACGTTGTTTAAAATGGTCATAAATAACGAATTTTATCTAGGTTTATGCTATCATTTCTATGAAACATAGTTAAATATCTAAAAAATTAATGATTTAACGGTTTTAACGATTTAACAGTTTAACAGTTGACGAATTTGTCATCAACAATCTGAACATTTTTTTACTTTTTTGCCAAGATCATTAAAATGTTTTTGTCTTATCATTTTCATGCAACGTGTGAAATCTAACATATATAAGATTTAACGGTTTCAACGCTTTAATCGTTTATCTAACATATAAAAAGTTTAATTAACGATTTTAACTATTTAACAGTTTAACGGTTAATGAATCAACAATCAAAAGTAGTTCTTTTTCTTTTTACCTTTTGGCCAAGATCATTAAAGCGTTTTATCTTATCATTTTCATGCAACGTACGCAAAATCTAATATATCAAAGGTTTAACCCGAAATTTTTTTCATATATTGTACTTGTTAAAAATTAAGGATAATATACAGTTTTGTCTTATTTTAATACATCACGATTCATGTCTTAAACAAATTTAAAAAATGCAATTTTATTAGTACAAAGTTATAATTTTTACTACCATTTTAGTTATTTTAGTGTGGTGGTAGAGTTTTTGACTCTTTGTGTTTAAGTGGTTAGAATTTAATCCATTGTCATATCAAGTGCTAAAAGAAATATATATTTTTATTTAATGAAACATAATCTTCCTTAGATTCATGAAAAAACGTACGTCTTCTTACCATATTTTTAAATGAAAATAAATTAATGGGCCAATGGTTTTCTTATTACTTTCCTAATTTTATTTTTCATCATTCTCCACTAAAAGAATTCTCCCTCACACTCCCATCTGGTTTTGGGTCCGCTATGGACTAAAGAAAAAGGGAAGAAAATAAATGTTTTTTTGACAGAAAAACAAACATCCTTAAAAGGATTTAACGAGTAATACGTGTAAATTGAAGTTAAATTTGGACCTCAACAAATTATTTTTAATTTCCTATAAGTTCTATTTGTAGGTAGCATGCATGCTTTAAATCCTAGGAATAAAATTGAACAAAAGAAATGATATCAATATGAGACCCTTGTAATGAGTTCAACCTAGCTAAAAGATTTTATAAAAGTGTCTAATTAACTTCTCGATCATGTGTTTAATTAGTACAATGTAATCAAGTTTAAGAAAAGGATTGACATATATAGGCTCGAGATTTTATCTAGGTTTTGTTCCATCAATTTAATGCAACGTTGTTAGAACAATTTTACGGTCATAAATAACGAATCTTATTTAGGTTTGTCCAATCATTCCAATCATTTTTATGTAATGTAGTTAAATATCTTAAAAATCAATGATTTAACGGTTTTAACGATTTAATAGTTAAATGGTTGACGAATTTTGTCATTTTTTTTAGTTTTTGGCCAAGATCATCAAAACGGTTTTCTCTTATGCAACGTACGTAAAATACTTTAACATATCAAAACGATTGTAATACTTTACCACATCAATGAAAGTAATATGTTTTTCCCTTAACAAAAAGTTTTAACGGTTTCAATGGTTTAACAGTTTAACTTAGGGGATACATTTTGTCATCAACACTGAAAACCTGTCTTATTTTTCAAATTAATGATGTAACTATTTTAAGCTTAAGATTGGGGAGGGGGAGGGCGCTCATTAACTATTAGTATAACCAATTAAATTAAACAAAAAGGGCTGCTACTAAAATTGCTCGCTGATTTTTACTTTTTACTTCTCAAATTGATATTAACAAAAATTACTATCCAAATTTTATTTACAATCAATGTTAAAAGCAAAAGGAAGACATGTTTAACAGATTTCTACAACTCCCAAATTCTTACCCGACCTGGTCTGATGCAGCCCACCATATGCTTCCATAAAATTTGACTTGGCCCAATCCAACCCTTTTGCCTCTGTTTGTATTCTTATTAGATGCAAATGTAAAGTTCGATGTTTCGAAGTGTCCAAGTCCGTAAGAGTATAATATTTGTTGAGAGAACTTTAACTAAGAAGTGCATTTATTGAGAGAGCTTCAACCAAAACTCCAAAAGGTAGCAAGGCTGGGGGAACACCTTGAGTTTAACCAAAAGAAAAAAGAAGAGGGAAAAGAGAATAAAAGTTGTGATTTTGACAAGAAAACTGGGCAGACTACAAATAAACTCTGTATATAGATCATAAACTCTACGGTTCATACAATCTGTATATAGTTAGAAGAGAACTCTGAATACGATTATGAACATTATATATATTTCATATGGCAGCATTCTGGATTTGAAAGAAAATAATCGATCCATTTTCAGATTAGGGCTTGCACTCTTATCTACAAAACAGCATCCTCTCTTTTTTCCATCATCTTAAGAGGGGATAGGTGGGGTGGAAGAGCCACATCTTATATCTTTCTATATGTTGTGTTGAATTTAAAAGAAGAAAATAAACAAAAAATGAAAAAATGCATATTATAAACAATCAAAATCCTTCCACACTAGCCCTTCTAAGGGTTGCTGATGATGATCTCCGACTTTCTTGCCTTTCAAGCTCCTCTAATGAGATGGTAGAGGAACAAGCACGAGGTGGAAGCGTCAATGGCAATGCAGTCGGTCTTGTAGGAGAAACAGATAGCCGGGCTCCAGATGGTGGGGATGGCGAGAAACTTAACCTCGGTGCAGGGGTGATAATCCCATTAAGACTAGGTGATCTTGACATTTGCTTTCCAGGGATAGCTACCGGCTCTTGCAGAGGAAACCGACAGGAATATTTCATGTCTTGGATGATTTTGAGATGCTCAACTATGGTTCTCATGGTTGGCCTTTCCGATGGGTCCTTCTGGAGACATCTTTGTGCAATGTCTGCCACTGTTCTAGCAGCTTTCATAGGAAAGCGGCCTTTGAGCTGAGGATCCATAATAAGGGACAATCGACAATCATCAGTTAAGAAAGGTCGGCTCCATTTTACTAGGTTCCTTTCTTCCCTGGGATGACGGCTATCAAGGTTCTTCCTGCCAGTGAGCAATTCAAGTAGGACAATTCCAAAACTCCAAACATTGCTCTTTGGAGTTAGCCATCCTCTCTCAAGAGTCTCTACTGAAAGATTTGCCACAGCCTGCAGAGATGAATAATAATCAACTCCTGATAAATAAGATAATTTTATGGTGTGGAAGTCTAGTCTAATCATAACTACTATGGAGATCAATTGAATGGCAAAATTACTTACAACTGAATTAGAGGAGATCTCTTCTGTCTCGGGGATATGACCAACACAGCCATATCCTGAAAGCTTTGCACTGAAATCCTTATCAATCTGTATGTTGGCGGTTGAAAATTCATTGTACATTGCCTGCACAAGGCGGAAAACTTCATTAACTACGCATGTATGGAGTTTAGAACAGTAACTACTAAGAAAATAAAAGCAAATTTCCATAAGTTACTTGACTAGTCCAATATCATTCAGATTTCTCATCTCAAAATATAGATGCACAAAGAAATTTGAACTACCTGAAATGGCCCTTCCTCATGCAAGAAAGTTAGACCCTGTGCAGAACATAGAGCAATTTTCATCCGGGTATTCCAATCAAGTGGTGGTCCATCAGATCTCCCATATAGAAGCCGATCTAAGCTTCCATGGCACAGCCTCTCATAGACTAACATTCTTGGTTCCAAACCATCACGTGCATGGTATCCAAGTAATTTACAGAGGTTTGGATGTTGCAATGATGCAAGAGTGTTTACTTCATTTATAAACTCCCTTAAACCCTACAGGAAAACAGAAAGAACAGAGTGAGACAGGATCCCACATATTTTGCCTTATTTCTAGGCTCTTGGTCATATCCCATGAGAAGATATTCAGATTATAATAGCAGAACATCAACACTGAATATACTGAAGGCAACAACAGAATAGTCCTAATGATTGCATCAACATTGTAGGATAACGAGTTATAGAAACAAACTTATCTTAAACTGGAAAACGAGCAGTCTAGCAAAGAGACGATAAGGAGAAGGAAAAGGGACTAACTAGGTAAGGAAGTATGTAATACAAAAAGAAAGTGTCCCTAACCATAAATTTTTATAGTAGTAATTGTACCTGAGAGGATGGGTGTAGGCGAGTAACAGTAGCTTCAAACTTCTTTGAACTTGATGTATCATCTCCAAAGGAAGCCTTGTACATAACAGAAGAAAGACCCTCGGATGTGCATCGATCAGAAGAAAAATGATGGCAAGCAGCTGCTATATCTTCATAAGAAAAGTTTCGCAGTGTTCCAGATGCCGATGGAGGCAGGGGCAACGGCCCAGAAGCAAAGAGAGGGCCACTGGTATTCCCAGCTTTAAAGCTTCCCATTGTCTTCAGCACAGTACCATGGGGAGATGGAAGTGGAAGAGGTTGAGGACTCGATGATCTCTGTTCCTTCACTAATCCAACACGACCCTTCGATTCTTCCTGTTCTTCAAATTCAACTGATGCAAGTGCATCTTGCTCAGCAGCATCAAGACTAGATGGAGCAGATAATGCGCGTGCCCTATTGCTAGTTGCCTTGGTAATAGGTGGAATTGGTTTTACTCTGGTTCTAAAACTTGGCGGTGCAGATTGCAATGATCTGGTCGGAACTTGGGGCTCAGGCAGTGTTGTAGGCATATGCTCCATATGAGCAATGCGTTTTACATAAACTGACTGCTCAGACTTTTTCTTCTTACTTTTCAAAACTGTAAAACACCCCATTTTATGTACAGATCCCTAAATCGTATTTAGGTCTTTTATGTTTTTGCCACTGCAAGAAAAGCAATAAGAAAATAGAGAAATTGATCAGACTTTGAACATAATTAATGGCAAGATAGAGGCATATGAAGTTGGAGGCAAACAGCATGGGAAAAAGTATAAAAAGGAATTGTAAGCTCATCGTCTGATCATATCATATGAACAATTCATATCCAACAACAATAACTAATAATCCCAAATGCCCAGTGCTCAAACTTCAATATTTAGGCCATCAGACATGTGTTTATGATAAAATCTAGTGCTCCATACCATGTATAAGTTACATAAAGTGATTATTCTAAATTGATATAGAAGAAAACAAGTTGAAATCGATAATACACAAACATTGCATAGTAATTTAAATGAAGTTAATTCAATTCAATGACTGCATAGATTCTATGGCTGAGGCATAAGCACAAATAGTAGCACCTTGCTCAACCAAAATTCAAATCTTTTATAGCCAATTACAGCAAAAGACTACATGGATTACTAGTGACCCCAACTTGTCAAGGCAGAAAATTCTTTTGCTGTAATCTTTTGCACATTTACTAACCAAATTACTAACATGGATCTATAAATAAAGAAAAAGAGGAATAACACCAAGGCCATGGCACAATGCAACTTAACAGGCTAAAGAATTAAATAAGAAAATTCTTTTCAAAAGCAAAAACACATCCACTGCATCTCAAAACCATATTCATAGATCAAATCACTATAAAAACAAATGGGCAACCTAAATTGTTATAAATGAATAAGCAAATGCATTGAACTTCCTCTGCCCCTCCTCTCCAAGCCAAAAATATATGAAAATCAAAAAGAAAATCGACATCTTCGCCTCAGCTGGGAAGAAAATTCAAACCCAGATCCAAAACCATCCAAAAGAGAGAGAGAGAGAGAGAGAGAGAGAGAGAGAGAGAGAGAGAGAGAGAGAGAGAGAGAGAGAGAGAGAGAGAGAGAGAGAAGGAGAGAG
>AWWV01012774.1:0-55848 GCA_001974805.1 Corchorus capsularis
CTTCCGGCAGGGAAGGGCAAACTGGGACTTCAAACAACGCCTTCCGATTGGGAAGGGCAAAATGGGAAAACTAAACAACACCTTCCGATTGAGGAAGGGCAGACTAGAAAACTAATCAACACCTTCCGATGGGGAAGGGCAAACTGGAAAACAATAAAACACCTTCCGACCAGGAAGGGCAAAATGGTAAAACTAATCAACACCTTCTGATGGGGAAGGGCAAACTGGGAAAACTTAAAAACACCTTCCGACCGGGAAGAGCAAAATGGGAAAACTAAACAACACTTTCCGACGAGGAAGGGCAGACTAGAAAACTAATCAACACCTTCTGACGGGGAAGGGCAAACTAGGAAAACTAAACAACACCTTCCGACTGCGAAGGGCAAGCTGGGAATTGGCAATTAGACAACACCTTCCAGTGGGGAACGGCAAACTGGGAATTTAAACAACACCTTCCGATGGGAAGGGCAAAATGGGAAAACAAAACAACACCTTCCGATAAGGAAGGGCAGACTGGAAAACTAATCAACACCTTCCGACGGGGAAGGGCAAACTAGGAAAACTAAATAACACCTTCCGACAGTGGAAAGGCAAGTTGGGAGTAGGCAAATAGAATTTACGTCCTGGTGGGGAAGGGCAAACTAGCAGAACTAAACAACACTTTCTGGTGGGGAAGGGCAAACTAGTGAACAACATCTTCCGACGGGGAAGGGCACACTAGGAAAACGAAACAACACCTCCCGACTGGAAAGGGCAAGTTGGGAATTGGCAACTAGACAACACCTTGGGGAAGGGCAAACTAGGAGAACTAGACAACACCTTCCAGTGGGGAAGGGCAAACTGGTAAACAACACCTTCCGACGGGGAAGGGCACACTAGGAAAACAAAACGACAACTTCCGACTGGGAAGAGCAAGCTGGGAATTGGCAACTAGACAACACCTTCCAGTGGGAAAGAGCAAACTAGGAGAACTAGACAACACCTTCTGGTGGGGAAGGGCAAACTGGTAAACAACACCTTCCGACGGGAAGGGCAGACTGAGAAACTAGACAACACCTTCCGATGGGGAAGGGCATACTAGTAATTTGACAACTAGACAACACCTTCCGGTGGGGAAGGGCAGACTGAGAAACTGGCAACTAGAGAACACCTTCCGTTGAGGAAGGGCAAACTGGGAATAAGCAACTAAACAACACCTTCCTACCAAGAAGGGCAAAACCGAAATTTATACAAAGCTAGTCTTTTTGAACTTCAGAATTTTCAATTTTAAACTAATCTTGATTGATGCATGAATGATATGATGTATGCAAAGTCCAAAATTTTATTATTTGATTGATAAAGAGGGATTTACTCAAATTGGCCCTCACGAACCTAGCCCGGCCCTCCGGGGATATTCTTGAAAGCCATTTGATCTCGGAGCGAAATCCCGAGAGGTCGTCCTCTTGCACCTTTACCCGAGATTTGCCCGTCATAGTTAAAATTACCCCTTTATTAATCGAAGCAGATAAAGGTGGCATGAAATGCAAACAGTTGAAATAACAGAACATGATATGCATGTGCTTGATTACTAACTGTTAAGCTAACTTAAACTAATTACAAAACCTAAAGATTTAGTTAAATCAAAGTTAAACTAACAAATAAATTAAGAGAACTTGAAAACTAATGGCCAAATTGGACCATTCGGGACATTTATGCGCAAGAAATAAACGATCAGTAAAGTTCAGGGATCAAATAGCACAAATTAAGAAACAATAAATCAAATCAATCACTCAATTGCACAATTCTAACATAATTCCTAAAATCAGGGACTAGATTGCATCATATTATAAATAAAATCTCCAATCTAGGACTAAATCAAAGCTTGGATGCTTGAATTAGATTCAACTCCAAAAAGACTCTTCAATAATTTTGCAAAAACTAATCTCAACCCAAAAGATTATACGTTTGACTTAAAGACTTGATTTTTAGATCAAAATTATCTTTGATAATATTCAATTTCCAAGGTATATATTTTTTTCAATTCAAAAATTCAGGTTTTAAGTCAAAGGTTTAATCTTTATAATTGAAATTAGTTCAAAAATGAATCAAAGATCAATTTTTAAGTCAATTCTAATATAAATACCCAAACTTTATCATCAAAGATTTATTTTTTGGTCTAATATCAAGATCCCTATATTCTATTATCAAGAAGATGAAAATTTACACTAGCAATTCAAATTTCAAACAAAATAATTATCTTAATTAACAAACTAACACTATAAAGACTAGATCTACCATGAACATGCATCATTCTATTAAACATGGATCAATTATAACCTAAACCACAATAAAGCAGTCCCAAATTGAATGAAATGACAGCTACAGGTCTATAATTGCATAAATCATGCTGAAAAAAGGGTTAATTTGAAAGGAAAGGGGAATTACCTGCTTCAAAACGACGTCGTTCGTTTGATTCCCCTTTAAACCGAGCTCTCCTTCATCATCTTCCCTATTTTCCTTTCTTCTCACGAGCTTCTCTTTTCTCAAACCCTAACCCGCTGCAACTCCTTTGCCTGCAATGGCGTTCTCGGTTGTTTACAGCCCTTGGCGCTCTCATAAAAGATGTCTCCTTTTGCTCTTGCTCCACTGAAAACCGAGGGATTATTCGAATTCGACGTTGACTGTGGCTCTTGGAGTCAAGATTTCGGTTAGGATAGCCACTGACTGGGCACCAAACTACACCATTATACTTCACTCGATCTCAAATACGGCCTTCAAACCTCGAAAATACACCATCAACGCCATGAATCTAGCCTAATCCGAGACAAAACCTTAGGTCTCACAATCCCGCTACTAAGCCATCTTGAAACCCAGATTTTCGATCTCCTCTGTCCTTTTGTTTCCAAAGCCCGTTACACAAATTCAAGATCGAATCTTCCCGTTACCGGATCTCCAAAGCCTTCAACTTGCGAATAATATCTTCAAATCTCTAGGGAAACCCGACACTTTTAAGTTAATCCCGGAACATTTTAGTGATCGGGGTGAGAGAATGGAGCCGAGAAAGGTTAGTGTTCTTCGGGTTCTTCAAAGAGTGAAAAGATAGAGCTTTCTTGTTGGTTCGAGAGAGTTTAGTGATTGGTTTAGAGATTGTTTTGATCGAAGAGAGCTTGGTGATATCTGAATGGCTCCAGAGAGAGTGAAGGGTTTTCGAGTGTATATCAGTGTGATCCTTAGGAGTGTGAAGAGTCTCTGAAAGTTTCAAGGTCTCCGAGAGTCTGTGATTGAAGAGAGAGACTGTCTAGAGAGGATTCCTCAGAGAGAAAGCCCTCTTTTTTTTTTGTGTGTATCCGTCAAAGAGATAAGAATCCCCATAACAACTCTCTGCTAGCTATAATTTTTCCTCATTTTTCTTCTTTTTTCATTTTTATTTTTTTCATTTTTTTTCTAACCGATTCCTTTTGTCCCTTTTGTACAGGTGGAATTTGTTGCAATGAATCAGCCGAGAGTACTGATCTCAGAGGATTAGATTTGAGGGAATGGTGAGCTGGCCTTGATGAGCTGACATGGAGAGAATCCTCCCCTTCAAGGTATAATTTCTCTCTCTCTATAACGGTTTTGCAATGACTTGGGCTTTTGTTGAAGCTTATCTGAATGCTTTGTGACTAATGTATGAAAATGTTACCTATTGGTGGTGTTTTTCTTTGTTATTATAATGCCTCACATGTATGCTAAAGATTGGTACTGTGCTGTGAAAAATGTATGATGCTATATCTTAAAAATGCATGTTTTATGAATGAGCTTGCAGCCTAAAAGTTAAATGTCTAATGATGAGCTAGCTATGTTTAACTGTTGTTGAATGTCCTTGATTGCTTGCGAATTGGGTCTGAAAGTTGGTGTAAAACTGCTGGACTTGATGATCCAATGTAATGGACATGCTCAAATTCTGCCATGGGTGAATGTTGAAGTGAAGAACACTTATTAAACTTTAAAATGCTCACTAAAATGCCAAATGCTTGCTAATCATTTGAAATGACTGCTATGAAATGCCTAAGTGCCTAAATTGCTAACTGAAATGCCAAAATGCGTGTTAACATGCTTTGATGCTATGAATTAATGAGTTGTCCATGCAATGTATGCTGCTAAATGTGTGTGAGTGGATGTTTGAGTGCTTAGGGCTTGCCCTTTAATGCTTAAATTTAACCCCTGTTTAGTTTTTGCCTATGAGATGTCTTGGGATGTAATTGAACGCATGTGCAGACCTTTTGGAAGGCCTATTCTTGCTGCCAAGTTGAATGAACTGATGATTATGATGATTATGATATCATAGATGATCTATTCCCTGCTAAAATGCTTACTAAATTATTTGAGCCTAATACTAATGTAAAAAATGCTTGTGTTGTGTTGTGTTAGGGTCATGAGGCAGTGAATCTGAGTGGGAAGAGGCTGCCAAAGAGACGAGGAAAAGGCCGAACCAATTAAGAGACTCTAAGATGAGAGGCCTCTTTTGTAACTAATAAAATTGTAAATATATAATGAAATGCAATGTACTTTCCTGTAATGAGAAATGAGACCAAGATTGACTCTCAAATGGATGGCCTTTTCTTTACTGATGCAAATGAATAAATGAATAAAATATGACATAATGTAATGTAGGAGAAACTTGTATCCTTTCACTTCCCAAGACAATCAAGTGAAAGCTAAATGCTGATTTGGCTAAACTGGTTCGACTAAATGGACTATTTTATCAAAATGCAAGAAATGAATTAGGGATTTACCTTAATGCTTCTTAAAAATTTAACTAAACGAACTATGCAATGAAGTAGTCCAATTAATAGGAAGATGATTTCCTAATAAGATGAATGGCTAAAATCCTAAAATCAAAATACTAATTTAAACTATGCAAAGCTAATATGGAAAAATATTTTTGTGTTTTTGAATGCAAATGATAATGCAAATTAAATAAAGGATTAAAATGCAACAATACTAAATTACTAAATGAAGGCAAGCCATGAAACATGCAAAAATGCTAAGGGTGCAAAATCAAGATTTTTTTTTGGTTTTTTTTCGATGCAATATAGATGACTAAAATGAATTAGTTAATCTAACTTAAAAGTAGACTTAAAATGACCAAATTGCCCCCTGAATGTACAAATGACCAGAATGTCCCTAGTGCAAAAATGACCAAAATACCCCTAGGCAACCCTAATGGCAATTAACAAATAAATTGAAGGATACAGGGCAAAAATGGGTGTCTACACCTTCATTAGGAGAAAAAATACTTTGGTGTTGGGTTCCAAGAGAATAGGTTTAATCAGGATTCAAAGGAATTTAGAGCTGGGGCAGCTATACTGTTGACACCAAACCAATTGTCTCTTTAAAACTTTTGAAAATATGGATTTTAGTCCCCTCGAAATCATTGCTTCGAATAAAACTGATTTTGAAACATCTTTTTGATTGAAATCATTATTCTTTTGCTCACACCTTGAAACCATTGTTTTAATTGAAATTGATTTTGAAACCTATTTTAATTAAAACCCATCATTCCTTTGCTCATAGTCTAGATGAAAGTTATCGATCCTTCCACAAACATGCTTGGGTTAGTTTTAGTGGTAAACACCAATCCACTTCAAAACCTCTTTTTATTAATCGAACATATGATTACTTATCCTAAAGAAACCTTTCTTTTTATTCCTTTATTATCATTATTATTATTTAATGCAAATATTCACAAAATAGCTCTTGTATGTTTTGAGGTAAATGAAAAAAAAGAGTAAAGAAAATGCCCCTGTTTGGCACCCATTTTCAAGATTGCAAAGATCCAAAGCAAATTAACTTGTCATGAGCTCTATCCGTATCATCAACATCTGTGAAATTGAAAATGATTTGAGAAATGGAATGATGCATGATAATGAATTGTGCGACAATGTTCTAACCATGAAATGCATCTATTTTATTACAAAAACTGTGAAATGGAACAAAAGCCCACACAACTATCTTAATATTCTTGGATAGAAACATCAGGGATCCTAATCTATCACAACTGAAAGAAATCTCTGTTGCCCCATTCATTTAGAAACTCATCCATGTTGACCATGCCCTGACTCATTAGAAACTCAACAACCCTGCTTTGATTAAGGCCTGCACTCTTTTCTTCAAACTGGTACAATTCTCCGTGGAATGACCTTGAACATTCATATGGTATGCACATTGCACATTGGGATCATACCACATGGGATAAGGAGGTTGCATGGGTTCCACATATACCGGTTCCATAAGACTCTGTTGGATGAGCTGGTGAAGCAATTCTGTATAAGTCATGGGAATTGGGCTAAAATTGAACTTCTCTTGATGACACAGATACCCCTTCTGTTGGTCCTTTGGAATGGTTGGTTCTGAGCCGAGTGAAAATGATCGCATTCTCTTTGATACTCGAGGATACTCATGAGATTGAAAGCTTGGTTGAGGAACCGACTGATATGGGTTGGAATTTTGATTCACATATGAGCTTATTGGTGGAAGTGGTGGATAAGGGTAGTAAGGAAGGTATGGGTAACATGGGTCATACGACCCCGAGTGATCAAATTGTTGTCCTTTAGAGCTAACTAATTATGCTTCTATGCCACTCTGCATGCCGGTTTGACCCTTTTTTGATTTTGGCTTTTTCCCGCTTCTAACCTTTCTTGAACTGAAATTGGCTCTACTAAGGAGGTATGAGGTATCAGTTGGCAGTTTAGGCATGAATTGGGTTTGAACAACAAGTAGAGAACTCGACTGGTTGGGTTCAGCACTTTCTGATTCCCCCACACCGATATTGTCTATGTTCTCTGTCATATCTTGCCCTTCTGACACTAGATGATCCTCTTGCGTCGTTTTTCCTTTTAGTTTTGCTAGTTGATGCTTCACCATGCTCATCTGCTTTCGCAATTCCTCATTCTCCTCCTTCATCCTCGGTACCTAGTTAACTACTCTCTTTCCATTGCTTCTTTCCAATAAATTCTCCCAAAACTGGATCAAATTTTAAGAACTATCAGAATTCTTTCTATGATAAGTTGTACTGCTCTCTTATTGTGGAATGATGCTAAGGTTTAATGGAATGCATGAATGAATGCCATGGCATGATGAACGAATAAATGAATGCATGACGCAAAAATGAATTTATGATGCCTTAAAAGGATGAATTTGTACAAACAAATGAAGGATCAAGCTAAACTCAGTGAGCTTCCATTTTCCATTGATAGCCACCGTCATTACATTGTACCATTATACTCTATTTCTAACATAGCCTTAAATTTATACAAGAGTGGCTAAAGTAACAAAAGAACGCCCAAACAATCTCCCCAAAAGTCCTTAGGCATAGACATTGGGATTTGAGTCGGATCAACACCATCAAAGCCTCTACTTGCTAGTTCTTGGTTCTGAAACTTGGAGTACCTGTTGGCTCAAAAGTCAGCTTTCCCTCCTCAATCAACTTTTGCACATCATACTTCAGCCTCGTACAATCTTCAGTGGAATGGCCTTCTGCTCCTGAATGATATTCACAATGGGCATCACCCTTATACCATTTAGGGTAGGGTGGCTTCATGATGCTCGTGTATTGTTTTAATCCAAGCAAGCCTCTTTGCACTAACTGGGGAAGCAATTCTGTGAAAGAGATTGGAATCGGGCTTAGTGGCCTTTTCTGATTCTTCCTTGAACAAGTTGGTTGAGTGATCGATTGTGGTTTTTGCATTTGAGCAGGTGCTTGAAAATTCAGCTGTGGATGAGGTGGGTACTGGTGAGGGTTCGGAATATTTCCCAGGATCTAGTATTTAGAGGATATGAGGGTGGTGTCGGGTGGAAAGGCACGGTTGACTGGTGTGCGGTACTTTGAGATTGCATTGCTCCAAAAGATTCCACCTTTGACACATAGCCCTTCAATTGCTCTACTTGCTTGGTAAATTGATCCATCCCTTTTGCAATTATGTCCAAGTCTGGAAGCTTGTTTGAGCCAAGTGCATGCCTTGATTCAGGATGAGTCCGTTGTGTTGATGCACTCAAAAGAAGTTCCTTGACCCCTTCACCATCACCAATGTTCATCACTAGCTTAGCAACCTACTTTTTCAGCTCATCCATGTTGGCTTCCAACTTTTCTTGCTTGCCTTCTAAACGGCTTATCCTCATTTCCATAAACCTATGATTGTTTTCCAAGTGCTGCATTCGAGCTTCCAACCAATCTCCCATACTTCAACTGTATCTAAGATTCCCTACTAAAGAACTGCATTGCACAACAAACCCCGAATAAGTAGCTTTTACACATGGTCTGGGTAGAAAAACTTATGTACAAAGATGCATCAACTCACAAATGATGGTGACAAGGCAAGATGGACGCATGAACATGTGTGCAAATGAATGTCATGATAACTTGACAAACTATCAAAATTGCATGATAATGCAACATGACATGGCAATCTATATTGATAAACAAATGAATGACCTGGATATGCATGGTCAATTTTCCAACATATGAATGAATGAGAATGCGAAAATGATGTCATGATATGCAAAGATAAAACCTGCAACACAAATATGGTTATACATGCATGTGCAAAAAGATAAGACAAGAAGAAACAAAAGCTCATTAGTAATTAAACATAAAAAACATTGTTGAAAATTTAAGGAAAAACCATGCCCTTTTTATTCTCGAATAACAAACCTTTTTATTTTCTGAAAAAATAAAAAGACGAAAATGCCCTTGGGGCGGAGAGTCCACCTACTGCGGATAAAGTCATTACCCGCTCTACAATCTTTGTTTTTTAATGAAAACGAGAAGTAAGGGTAAGAGGTGTTCCTTATGTGTACCTAATACACTCATCCTCACGGGTTTGGCTCTACATAAGCGAGAAGTCGCTCCCCTATATGTCGGGTGTAGGTTCACCTAAAAGGTTCCCAATTCAACCCTACTAGTATCCATTGCTGGACTAGAAGAATTTCCTTGGGTGGAGGTTTTTCGCACAACCTGCCCGGGGACAAACGAGTCCCACGAAGGCTTGCTATTATACCTCCCAAAACTAGGGTATGCTCGGGTCTGAGGCGATCTTATGCATGAATGAAAAAGTGAAGTGTGTGAAGGAACAACTTACCATTATCCTAAAACTAAACCTGGCAGACCTAATAACTAACCACAACAAAAAACAAGAGAAACAACACAAGATAGGGGTGAAGAAAACAGATATATACAAGGAAAGCGGTAAAGATGCAATGCAAAACAAAGCAAGCAACCATTTTATTAAACCCTAGATCTTGATTAGACTAAGTGAGGCCTGACTCTCTAACTGTCCCTAGCGGAGTCGCCAAGCTGTCGAAACGTTCGGGTCCGGGGAACCCTGCCGAAACGACTTTGGAAAAAGAGGAGTCGCCACTAATCTTTTTTCTAAGGTGTGATTAGCCACCTAATGACCTCCTAAGCCTAGTTAAATCCAAAGCTCGGCATTGGACCCACTAAACTTAAAGTCCGGTCTTCCAACCTAAATCTAGGTTCGGGAGTTTGTTACATTTGGGGAAGGATCAACACCCCCAAATGCCCGTCAAATGACGGTACCTCTAATCTAAACTAAGATCTAGTGGGTCTAAATAAAAAGGGTTGCTTTTACCCTAATCTTGATTATTAATAGAAAGCGTTATGAAAGAAAAAGAAAAATTCATTTTTCAAAACAAGTTTAAATGTCGAGAGTTTTCCCTTGTTGAATCTTCCACATCAGGAAGATATTTAAAAATGCTGTATCAAAACTCATTTTTTGTCATTTTTAATTTTCCAAGAAATAAACTAGTTGATTTTACTAACTTGGCAAAAATCTTATTAGAAAAAACTCACCCTTAAATTAAAGTTTTAGTTTCCGAATTAAGATTAGCTCAAAAAGATTCGATTATCTACTTTCGAATTAATTTTAATCTAATAATCAAATCAATTAAACCAAAGACTTGATTTTTTAAATTAAGATTAATCCAAAAGGATTTACTAATCGATTTCCAAACTAATTTTAATCCAAAGTCGAACCTTTAATTCGAAGGGTTTACTTTTTAATCAATTTTGAAAATGCTTACCTTGAAAATTCTTGAATTACCACTTTTTATTTTTTGAAAAAAAAACTGAATAAGAGAACATAATAAAAACCATGTTTGAAAAAACACTTTTTATTACATCTTTTAATTTTCTGATTTTTTCAATTTTCTTTTCATTTTTCCTTTTCCTTTCCTTTTTTTTTTTTTTGCATTTTCCTTGAAATTTGACCTAAATATTAACTAATGCATGTATGAAATGATGAATGTAAAGTCCGGTTTATTAGTTGATTAATAAAAAGGAGTTTACTTGAATTGACTTTCATGATCCTAGCCCGGCCCTCCAGGGGTATTCATGAAAACCTAAACAATCTCGGGGTGAAACCTCGAGAGGTTGTGCTCCTGCACCTTTACCCGAGATTTGCCCGTCGTAGTTAAAAACGCCTCTTTATTAATCGAAACAGATAATGATGGCATGGAATGCAAACAGTTATGATTAATTTCAAATAAACATGATATGCATGCAATTAAATTCTACTTTATCTCTACACTAGATTACTAAATTATTACAAATTCCAAGGGCTTAATTAAGCCGATAAGTAAAACAAAAGAAAACAAAAACTTAAGGGCCAACTCGGACTTGACTGGGGGCATTTCTGCACACTAAGAAAAATGGTCAGCAAAATTCAGGAAACATCGGACATAATTAATACAAATCATGGACTCAATTGCACAGTCACATTATGAACCTAAAAACAAGTTTAAAACTAGAACTATTTCCTTAATTTAACTCAACTTAAAAAGAATTAAGCCTTTAAATCTAAGTTTTGATTCTTAAACTAAGATCAATTCAAATAGATTCACTAATCCCTCCTTGAGTTAATTCTTAATCAAAATAATTTGACCTTTTAATTCGAAGCTTAGTTTTTCCAAATTAAAATTAGCCCATAATGATATAAAACTCACTTATCGAGCTAATTTTAATTTAAAATTTCTAGCTTTAAATCCAAGATCTCATTTTTATAATTAAAATCAACTCAAGAAGTAATCAAGAATCCACCTTTGAATCAATTGTAGTTTAAAAATTAAAACTTTATACTAAAGGCTCAATTTCTTTTAGGGCTAAATTAAATCCCAAGGAAAATTACCCTAATCACATTCTAATCATTTTTTATTCATTTAATCATATTATAACAAAAAAATCACAACTTTAACATGGAAACTAGCAACTTAAACTTCTTAAACATAAATCTTCACAAAAATAAACCGTTAAGGCATAAATGACTAGCATAGACCTAATCCATTATTCTATTAACCAAAGATAAAACTTTTTCACTAAAAATCTAGGATTTCAACAAAAGTCATCACTTTAATCAACAAACCACCACCATAACCACATAAACACATGAATTAATTAAAATTAACATCATCAATCATAAAATTATAAGCAAAATCAAATACATAAAATAAATAAGTCAGAGAGAGAGCCGACTACCAAAACCCTAGATTCGTTTCCTAATTCAGAGAGAGAGCCGACTACCAAAACCCTAGATACTTTCCCCAAATTCTCTCTATCCGAAGCTGTCCTTTTCTCTCCCAATTCCCCGGTATTTAAGAGACCTAATCCCTTCCCCCTTTTCCCGTTAGATCCTTCCCCCCAATTCTTATCAATGCTTCCCTTTTTTTTTTGTATTTTTCCTCCTCTTTTCTTCTTTCCGTTAGAGTAGGTGAAGCGATGAGGATGAGGCTTGGTGAGCTGCCAAATGACTCACCCTCTTCTCGAATCTTCTCCCTTCAGTCAACAGGTCATTATTTGGATCATCTTAATTTCCTTATTTTTCTGAATTTTATTCCCATTTTCCTCACTTTTTTCTGTTTCTTCGATTCTGATAAGCTCAATCTCCTCTTTTGTCTTCTTCTGTGAGTCAATCCGACGAATTTGGGCACGTGGTCTCTAAAACTCAGCGTTCAGGGGACTTCTATTGAGGTGTTGACATGGTGAGCTGGCATTCTGATGGTTTATGGTGCTGAGCTGTACATGTCGCCAAGTTAAAAGATTTAATTTGACCTGCCATGTCACTCCTTTTGAACTCTGGGTGAGAATTTTGTGGCTTATGACTCTTATTTGCTTGCAACTGCTAATTTTGCTTCAATGGTGTCTTATTTATTTTGAGTGCATTGGATGTGCTTTGTTCCCTTCCTAGTAGTCCTTAATTTGCTGAAATGTTGGGTATAGCCATGCCTGTACTGCTTCTATGATTTGCATTGACCATGCCAATTCTATTGTTTCAATGTTACTGTTGTGTATTGAATTGTCTAACTAAAACTGCATACTAAATTTGCCGTGGCTCTTGTAATCTGGTGGAGAAACCTGCTGTGTTTGAGTGCTAACTTTGTTGAACCATGACTTTGACTTGTTGACATAATCTTGCCACCTTTATGCTTCTTTAATTACTTATCTCTGAACCTATTGCATTGGCACTTAAATCCTATTGCTCTTGACCTGTTTTGATGATATGTACATGACTACTCTGAACTGCATTGCATTTTGATATGTTTGATCTTCATTGAGCATCAAATGATTCCTGCATTGTATAAAGGCATGCTGACATGATCCTGTTTGCCCCACTATTTGTATTTTGCTGTGACATGCTCTTTATGCTTATTTCACTGTCAAATGATTACTCAAATACTGATGTTGATGACCATAACTATCGATTCTGAAATGTGAACCTGCCATGCTAACTGTCTTGATCTTTGCATTGCTCCATGATGAGTCCTTAACCCACTGATACCATTCTCCTTTCTTGCATAGTCTCTGTAGAAATTGTCCCCTGAGTGCCATTAAAAGCTGCAATCCTGTCTTGTGTCAAATGTCCATGATTCTTCTTTGCTTGAACCCATTTAATTGCTATCCTGAGCTGCATTGCTAGTCTTGACTTGCTGTCATCTTATTGGCTATTTATTGTTGCATAGTATCACTCCTTTACTTGGTAATCTTGCAACCTAACTTTGCTGCATGCATTCACTTCCTCTGGCTTTAATAGGATGATGAGGTCTTGAATTCATCTCGACTCTCTTAATCCTTAAAGCCTATAATTAAATATTTCCCCAGGCCTATATTGTTCCATTTGTGCATGTTTGCTGCAATGCATTGTGTGGCTCTTCATTGTTTTGTGCTTTCCATTCCTTGCTACTTTCCTCAATATTTTTGTGTATTGTTTGATGGTTCAACTGATGTCTGATCTTATGCCAAACCATATGCCATTGACTTGTTGTTTTTTCATTCAACTGCCTACTTGACACATTCATCAATTAATGATGTTTGTGTCCTAAACCTGGGGTATATTTCATTTCTGCACACTGCATCTATTTGCCTTTTTTCCACTTGTTTGCAGGTCATGAAATTCCTGTCCTTGGGGTCACTTTGTGCTTTTGGATCATTGAGGAAGCTTTGGAGAAGGAAGGAAAAGGCAAGAAAATGTCCAAGGGAAAAACCGAAGGAAAACAATTGATCATTGTGATAACTAGGCGTGTAAATTTAAACTTTCTTTTTTGGGTGTAATCTGAACAAAATGAATTCTTTTTCAATTTCCATTTTTTTGTATTATTTATTTCATTTTTTTTTGTAATAACAATGCTATGCAAATGAAAAATGCAATTTCTACTTACAATGTGAAGAGGTTGTCCTTAATGAACTCTAACGTAACTAAAATGCAAAGTAGCTAAAATGCTCAAATTAAGCTATTTACTAAAACAGTAGAATGTGCAAAAATGTAACTTTTACTAAAATGCAACTTAGGTAAAGAGTACTTATTACTTTTTTGCTTTTTCTTGCAAATGGCAATTAATGTTAATTAAATAGAGGATTACTAAATAAACTATTTTATCAAAATGCTAACTATGAATTAGTAAAAGACCAAAATGCCCCAAAAATTAAAAATAACCAAAAATAAGCATGTGCGATGCTCCCATGCAATGGCCGGTCATAGTCCCATGCGATGATGCGGTTACTCCATGCTTTGGCCGGTCATGTGCGATGGCATCATCTCCTAACTCCTCCAAGCTTGCCTTTAAACCGGAATCAACCTTGACAACTTCTTGAACCTCCGAGCTATCTCAAAGTTTATCCGAGCATTGATCTCCAATGGCTCCATTGTGCTCTTCTAAGCCATGATAAGCCCTTAGCGCATCATCCCCTCTCCCTTGAAAAGGATTTGCCCTCAAATCTGCATCACTATCAAACAAGGATAGTCTAAAACATTAAAAGTAGCACTTACATTGCCATATTCACTTGGAAGGTCTAGCTTGTAGGCATTGTTGTTGATCCTCTCCAAGACTTGGAATGGACCATCTCCATGAGGTAAGAGCTTAAACTTTCTCTTTTCAGGGAACCTTTCCTTCCTTAGATGCAACCAAACCCAATCCCCGGGTTCAAAGATGATCTCTTTGCGCCCCTTGTTAGCAACCTTCATGTAGTGTTGTGTTTTCTTCACAATCTGAGCTCGAACCCTAGCATGAATTTCCCTAATATAATCGGCCTTCCTTTGTCCATCCATGTCGACTTGCACACTCAAAGGTAAACTCAACAAATCCAATGGGGTTAAAGGATTAAAGCCATACACAGTTTCAGAAGGTGAATATCCGGTAGTACTATGTATGCTTCTATTATATGCAAATTCAACATGAGGTAGACAATCCTCCCAAGTTCTTAAGTTCTTTTTAATTAATGCTCTAAGCAAAGTAGACAAAGTCCTATTAACTACTTCAGTTTGGCCATCGGTTTGAGGATGACAAGTAGTTGAAAATAACAACTTAGTACCTAACTTAGCCCATAAAGTTCTCCAAAAGTGACTTAAGAAGTTAGCATCTCTATCACTTACAATCGTCCTAGGCATTCCATGTAGTCTAACAATCTCCTTAAAGAACAAATTAGCTACATTAATGGCATCATCCGTTTTAGTACATGCAATAAAGTGAGCCATCTTAGAAAACCTATCAATGACCACAAAGATAGAATCTTTACCTCTCCTAGAACTAGGTAAACCTAACACAAAATCCATACTAATATGAGTCCATGATTCATTAGGAATAGGCAAAGGAGTATACAATCCATGAGGTTTAGAAGTAGATTTAGCTTGTAAACAAACAATACAACTAACAACATACTTCCCTACATCATGTCGCATCTTAGGCCAAAAGAAGTGTTCATGCAATATGTCATATGTTCTATCAACTCCAAAGTGACAAATTAAACCCCCTTCATGCGATTCCCTCTTGAGCAAGATGCGCAAAGAACAAGAAGGCACACACAATCTAGATTCCTTAAACAAAAATCCATCATGCTTATAATACTTTCCAAATCCAGAATTTTCACATGCTTTAAAGATTTCACGAAAAGAAACATCACTAGCATACAATTCCTTAATATACTCAAATCCAAGAAACTTAGAATCAAGCATGGAAAGTAAGACATACCTCCTTGATAAAGCATCGGCTACAACATTCTCCTTACCTTGTTTGTATCGCACAACATAAGGAAAAGACTCAATGAACTCATGTTGAACAAATCGCACACCATATGGAGCGAGTTCAATCTCTCTAATGGATGGCAATCCCCTAGGAATTTTCTCACAAAAGTAAGCAAAAAAATTCCCTCCTTGCATCAAAACAACTCCAATTCCTACAATATTACTCATAGGAAACACAATTTTGCTTGGAAGTTCCTTGTCCAAGTGGTTAGTGCTCACAAGTGTATTTTTAAGCAAAAGCAAGATCAAAACAGAATTATCATTCAAAGCACTCTTAATTTCACTTTTAGTAGCTAACATACACTCTTTAACAACTTCCTTAGAAATCTGTTTCTTTTCGCCCAAAACAGTCCTATTTTCAATGCTATGATCAACCAAAACAGATTTATTTTCATCACAATTAGCATCCAAAACAGGTTTTGTTTCATCACAAACAACACCTAAAACAGATTTAGTGTCATTGCAAACAACACTCAAATTAGGTTTAGTTTTATCGCAAATAACATCTAAAACACTCTTTGCAACTAAGGTTGTTTTATCATCAAAACAATCATCAATTTTAGGTTCAGATTTACTCTTTTCTTTACCCTAAATTCAGCATCCAATTTAGCAAAATCATCTCTCACTTTAATTTGATCTTTTAAAGCTTCTTGAAGTGATAAAGGAATTAAAGTAAGAGGCTTCTTACCACACATGAAAGAATACTTGTTGGTCTCTCCATCATGATGAACTTTGTTGTCAAATTGCCATGGTCGACCGAGTAGTACATGACATGCTTGCATGGGTAAGACATCACACAAAACATCTTCTTTGTACCTGCCCAAAGAAAGAGAAACTAAAATTTGCTTGTTAACGCTAATCTCCTCTTTATCATTAATCCCACCTAAGCTATAGGGTTTAGGATGTTTAGTAGTAGGTAGTTGTAACTCTTTCACCAAATAATCACTAACTATGTTTTCACAACTCTTCTCATCTATAATCACACTACTAGGCTTCCCATTCGCATACATCCTAGTGTGAAACAAATTCTCCCTTTGAACATCCCCTTTCACATAGGAACTCAAAGTTCTCCTATCAACCAAACTAATACACATGGTGCCAAGTTGTTTAAGTATTTGTTGTAACAAGGCAGCCGTATTTACTTCTTGGTATTGCTCTTCTTGTCTATCTCCCATTGTGCCTACAAAAAGAACAAAGATTAGTAGTAAAAATCCTCACAAAGTGTGTGTGTGATTATACCTTTGACTTGTGCTCTCATGTTTGCACTCAATTCCTATGGATTGGCGATCCACTAGTCTCTTGATGATCTCACAAGATTATGCCTTTTACTAGCTTCAATAGGCCTAATAAGAGCAACTCCTAGAGCACTCATTTCTTCTCGTGACCTACTTGAGGAACAAACAATTAGTAGCAAAATTATTGTGAATCAAAGGAAAGTGATCTAAACCAAAACCAAACCACTTATGCAGGCTCTTGATGTCGAAATCCTTCTCCAATCTTGCTGCACAAAAACTCAATCAAGCACAAATCAAACAATTCAATCGATTAGCAAAACCATAGTACCACTTATCTCCTATTTGTACCACTTGAATCCAATAGGTTTTGTAACCTGAAATTCTTCAAATTAGATCTTAATTCACAGCAAAAGCAACCCAAGAATCTCAAACACACAATCAATTACGGCTAATTGCAACTAAGTCGATCAATTGCACAAGAAAACCCTAATCCCCAAATTTCCCAAACTAAAACCCTAGTTTCTGAAAAAAAATCGATAACAGCACAGATTCTTTTGATTTTTTGAGTATTTTTCCCAGAAAAATCACACTAAAAGAAGTCTAAATCTCATATTTCAAAGCTTTCCGAGGTCAAACGAATCCAAAATAAATTTCACAAGTTTCTGGTCGAAAATTTGTTTTTATTTTTTTGATATTTTTCGATATAACTACTAGTTATAATGGACTTAAATATGAAATTTCAAAGAAAAAAGATGTAAGATGAATCGGCTATGAATTTTCAAAGTTTCTGAATTTTTCAATTTTTTTCAAGAAGGTGGTGGGATAAGAGTGTGGGTGAATTTTGATGGATGAAAACTTGATGAATGATGAAAAGAAGAATAGATTTACTGATTGTAGATGACAACCTATGCTCTGATTACCAATTGATACGAATCTAGTTGTATTAGATTCAAATCTACCTTTTGAATATCCAACAAAATCGACTTGAACTTCTTCAACTTCTAGATGTGTATGTCGATGACCTTCACAAGGCTATTACTCCTCTTTCATTGGCCTTAAGCTCTCAATTAGACCTGCAATTGAACTCTTAAGATCACAAGATTCACAAACAATTAAGCAATCACAACCTAATTGCTTGCTTAGACTCTACAAGATTGAAGAACCCTAAGTTTACTCAAACTAGAACAATGAAGCCAAATAATCGATATGGGTGTGTAAACCTCTCAACTTTATTGATAACATGACTTGTGTTTACAAGAGGGAGATGGTCCCTTTATATAGTAGTAGGGGACGCACCTCTCCCTAATCCTAAAGCCATAAGGGCGGCATAACATAAAGGAAGGAACAAGGAAATAGCCTACTCCTTGTCCTACTAGGAAAAGTAAATAACATTACATAATTAAGCAAGGATTGGACTTAGTCAAACAAGGCTTAACCCAATGTCTTCTAAACTAAATAAATAGCTAAACTAAGATAGAATAAAGGCCCAATTAGCCGAATTACACAATGCTAAAGCCTAATGCTCATCGATTTCAAGTAAGGTGAACACTTTGGAATCGATGGGAATATTCTTGGTGATGTCAACTTTAATGCTCTCCAATTGGTCTTCAATGGACTCTAAACCTCCAAGATGAGATCTAACAAAGCCCAATAAAGCTTCCTTGAACCTTTTAGGCCGAGCCCTTGTCATTGGACCTTGCGGAATGGCTAAAGGATCCATTGGCCGGTTGTGGCCGGTTGGTGCGCGGTCTTGTGTGATGCTCCCATGCAATGGCCGGTCATAGTCCAATGCGATGGCGCGGTTACTCCATGCTTTGGCCGGTCATGTGCAATGACATCATCTCCTAACTCCTCCAAGCTTGCCTTTAAACCGGAATCAACCTTGACAACTTCTTGAACCTCCGAGCTATCTCCAAGTTTATCTGAGCAATGATCTCCAATGGCTCCATTATGCTCTTCTAAGCCATGATAAGCCCTTAGCGCATCATTCCCATATTTGAATCTTGTGATTGCTCTGATACCAATTGATACGAATCTAGTTGTATTAGATTCAAATCTACCCTTTGAATATCCACCAAAGTCGACTTGAACTTCTTCAACTTCTAGATGTGTATGTCGATGACCTTCACAAGGCTATTCCTCGTCTTTCGTCGACTTTAAGCTCTCAATTAGACCTGCAATTGAACTCTTAGGATCACAAGATTCACAAAAAATTAAGCAATCACAACCTAATTGCTTGATAGGACTCTACAAGATTGAAAAACCCTAAGTTTGCTCAAACTAGAACAATGAAGCCAAATAATTGATATGGGTGTGTAAACCTCTCAACTTTATTGATAACTTCACTTGTGTTTACAAGAGGGGATGGTCCCTTTATATAGTAGTAGGGGACGCACCTCTCCCTAATCCTAAAGCCATAAGGGCGGCATAACATAAAGGAAGGAACAAGGAAATAGCCTACTCCTTGTCCTACTAGGAAAAGTAAATAACATTACATATTTAAGCAAGAATTGGACTTAGTCAAACAAGGCCCAACCCAATGTCTTCTAAACTAAATAAATAGCTAAACTAAGATAGAATAATGGCCCAATTCGCCGAATTACACAATGCTAAAGCCTAATGCTCATCGATTTCAAGTAAAGTGATCACTTTGGAATCGATGGGAATATTCTTGGTGATGTCAACTTTAATGCTCTCCAATTGGTCTTCAATGGACTCTAAACCTCCAAGATGAGATCTAACAAAGCCCAATAAAGCTTCCTTGAACCTTTTAGGCCGAGCCCTTGTCATTGGACCTTGCGGAATGGCTAAAGGATCAATTGGCCGGTTGTGGCCGGTTGGTGCGCGGTCTTGTGCGATGCTCCCATGCAATGGCCAGTCATGACCGGTCGTAGTCCCATGCGATGGCGCGGTTACTCCATGCTTTGGCCGGTCATGTGCGATGGCATCATCTCCTAACTCCTCCAAGCTTGCCTTTAAATCGGAATCAACCTTGACAACTTATTGAACCTCCGAGCTATCTCCAAGTTTATCCGAGCAATGATTTCCATTGGCTCCATTGTGCTCTTCAAGACCAAAATAAGCCCTTGGCGTATCATCACCTCTCCCTTGAAAAGGATTTGTTCTCAAATCTACATCACTATCAAACAAGGATACGTCTAAAACATTAAAAGTAGCACTTACATTGCCATATTCACTAGGAAGATCTAGCTTGTAGGCATTGTTGTTGATCCTCTCAAAGACTTGGAATGGACCATCTCCACGACGTAAAAGCTTAGACTTTCTCTTTTCAGGGAACCTCTCTTTCCTTAGATGCAACCAAACCCAATCTCCAGGTTCAAAGATGTCGACTTGCACACTCAAAGGTAAACTCAACAAACCCAATGGGGTTAAAGGATTAAAGCCATACACAGTTTCAAAAGGTGAATGTCCAGTAGTACTATGTATAGTTCTATTGTATGCAAATTCAACATGAGGTAAACAATCCTCCCAAGTTCTGAAGTTCTTCTTAATTAATGCCCTAAGCAAGGTTGACAAAGTCCTATTAACTACTTCAGTTTGTCCATCGGTTTGAGGATGACAAGTAGTTGAAAATAACAACTTAGTACCTAACTTAGCCCATAAAGTTCTCCAAAAGTGACTTAACTCCAATCGTCCTAGGCATTCCGTGTAGTCTAACAATTTCTTTAAAGAACAAATTAGCTACATTAATGGCATCATCCGTTTTAGTACATGCAATGAAGTGTACCATCTTAGAAAACTATCAACAACCACAAAGATAGAATCTTTACCTCTCCTAGAACGAGGTAATCCTAACACAAAATCCATGCTAATATGAGTCCATGATTCATGAGGAATAGGCAAAGGAGTATACAATCCATGAGCTTTAGATGTAGATTTAGCTTGCAAACAAAAAATGCAACTAGAAACATGTTTTCCTACATCATATCGCATCTTAGGCCAAAAGAAGTGTTCATGCAATATCTAATAAGTTCTATCAACTCCAAAGTGACCCATTAAACCCCCTTCATGTGATTCCCTCACAAGCACATAACGCAAAGACCAAGAAGGCACACACAATCTAGATTCTTCAAACAAAAATCCATCATGCTTATAATACTTTCCAAATCCAGAATTTTCACATGCTTTAAAGATCTCATCAAAGTAATCATCACTAGCATACAATTCCTTAATAAACTCAAATCCAATAAACTTAGAATCAAGCATGGAAAGTAACACATACCTCCTTGATAAAGCATCGGCTACAACATTCTCCTTACCTTGTTTGTATCGCACAACATAAGGAAAAGACTCAATGAACTCACTCCACTTAGCATGGCGTTTGTTCAACTTTTGTTGGCCTCTCAAGTACTTCAAACTTTCATGATCCGCGTGAATTACAAACTCTTTAGGCCAAAGATAGTGTTGCCAAGTTTGTAATACTCTTACAAGAGCATACAACTCTTTGTCATAGGTTGGATAATTCAATGCAGCCCCATTCAATTTCTCACTAAAATAAGCTACGAGCTTCCCACCTTGCATTAAAACAGCTCCAATTTCAACCCCTGATGCATCACATTCAATCTCAAAAGTATTGTTAAGGTTAGGTAAAACAAGCAAAGGAGCATTAGTTAGTTTTTCCTTCAAGGTCTCAAATGCTTCTTGTTGTTCTTTTCCCCACTTGAATGGTGCATTCTTCTTCATCACACTAGTGATAGGGGCGACTAAGGTGCTAAAGTCCTTAACAAACCCCCTATAGAATCCGGCTAAACCATGAAAAGATCTCACTTGACCAACGTTTGTGGGGGTTGGCCATTCTTTGATTGCTTTGATCTTCTCCTCATCAACTTCTATACCTTGCGATGACACCACAAAACTAAGAAAATTGTGCAAAAGGAGCACTTCTTAAGATTAGCATACAACTTCTCAACCCTAAGTACATCTAACACACATCTTAGATGCTTAACATGCTCATCTAGGTTTCGGCTATACACAAGTATATCATCAACATAAACAACAACAAACTTGCCAATATAAGCTCTCAAAACATGATTCATTAACCTCATGAAAGTACTAGGAGCATTAGTCAATCCAAAAGGCATATCTAACCAATCATATGATCGGACCAAAATTATGCATCTTTTTATGGTCATTTTCCTATGCTTTTAGGGTATTTCATGCTTGATTATGCCTTATATTTGGTATATTTGTGTTTATAGGTGTTAAAGTGAAGAAAAGTGCAAAATCACCAATTTTGTATCTTTTTGGATGATTATTTACACAAATATTTTCCAAGGATATTTTGGATGGAGAATGGAGCCAATATGTTCGTGATTGAAGAGCTTGAAGAGTCAATTTTATCATCATAAGATTGATTTTCAAGAGTTTGAAGCAAAGGAGCAAAGTTGAATTTCAAGGCAAGAAAACATGTCAAGAAGTGTCATAGCACTGGAGTACATGGGTCGCGAGGCAAACCACATGGGGCGCCAAGCATAGCACATGGGCGCCCAGCGCTAGTCGAGACATGCCACCAGCAAGCACATGGGCACTGGCGACATGGGGGCTGAGAGCAACGCCCTGGGCGCACAAGCCATCTACATGGGCACCCAGGGGGAGTCGGGATGCAGCCATGCGCGCTCCAAGCATGCCATCATGCGTGTCTTCACCTTGAAGTCTCTTCACTTGTTTCAAGATTTGGCGACCTTTATGTATTTTGGCCATAACTTTTGATCCAGAGCTCCGTTTGAGGCGTATGAGTAGCCGTTGGAAAGCTAACTCCAAGATCTACGACTTTCGTGTTTCGATCGAAGCCCAGTTCGAACGTTTTCGTGGACGAAAATGCCCCTGAAGTCAGTGGACAGAAACTGTCTTGGGCCTTTTATGAGGGATTGATCCAATTAAGCACAAATTCTTATTTGGACTAGCTTGAAGACTTGGAGAGCAGCCCAGCACGTCCTTAGGGTTTGTTTAGCTCTAAATTAACCCTAAGGCACCCTCTATAAATACCCTCTTAAGTCTAAAACCCTAGGAATATAACACCAACATATCATAACCCGAACTTTTGTTATTTGCGATTTGGATAGGAGGCAGCCGCCCACCTCTAGCTCTGTACTTTTGATCAATGAATTATTGCTGAGACTTTTGTACTTCATAATTTAAGTTTTTTTCGGTTTGAATACGTTTCTTATCTCTATGCTTCATCTTATGTGTTCATACTTTGATTGATTTGGTGCGCAACATATCTTGAGATTTATGAATGCTATAGTTAGATTCAAGTAGCTTGAGTCAAGCAAAAGTTGGTCCAAGTAACAATTGTAATTCTAGGAGTCCTAGGTTCAATGGGATATCAAACCTTGTTGAAATCTTTAGGCCGAGATGGAAATTGATGTAGGCAAGTTTGGTATTGATTTATCATGCATGTGGATTAATAAAACTTAATGCTTGTTATATGAAGGGCTGAAACCATAGATTATAACATTTGAGGTTAATTGTCAGCGAGATGCGGGTTAATCTTATTAGCATGTTGGAATTAGCATTACGTCTGTTCCTATACCAATTATTCAAATGGAGTTGTTTAAGATATTAAGAGGATTACTTGGTTTCAATGAAAGTTGATGTCTACGTCTTAGGCTATATACCGATTTGGAGTAATTTATGATTCTTAATTGATTGCAATATAAGCCAAATTTATGTTTAGTGTCTATGATCCATGATCCACTTGATCAAAGTAGTTACCTAAAGGAGAAGAAGTATGCTTTTATCATTTGATTTTTCTCTTTAATTGTTTTCTAGTTAATAATTTATTTGTTTTCACTTTCAATTACAAAAATCCAAAAATATCTTTTCTAGGTTAGAATTTCTTTTGTAAGATTTAACTTTGATTCGTACCTTCCCTGTGGATTCGACCCCTACTTGCCCTAGCTAAGTAGTTATTCTATTTGTTATTGGTTTGTGGGGAATTTATCTTGTGATTTGATCAACGACCGATCACTTTACCGTTATGTTGTTTATTGCCCTACAATCAACACACATTCTCCAAGTTCCATCCTTCTTAGGAACAAGCAAAACAGGAACTACACATGGAGAAAGGCTTTCACGCACAAAACCCTTTTGTAGTAGCTCTCCAACTTGTTTCTCCAACTCCTTTGTTTCTTCAGGATTTTTCCTATAAGCTGGCTTATTAGGTATTTGTGCTCCAAGGATGAAGTCAATTTGTTGTTCAATCCCCCTAATTGGTGGCAAACCACTAGGAATCTCCTCAGGAGACACATCTACATAATCACTCAAAAGAGAAACAATGTTGCTTGGAAGCTCTTTTTCCAAGTTGTTAGTAGCAACAAGTGTATTTTTAAGCAAAAGCAAGATCAAAACAGAATTATCATTTCAAAGCTTCTTTAATCTCACTCTTAGTAGCTAACATACACTCCTTAACAACTTTCTTAGAACTAGCATGCAATTCACATTCAAGTTAACATGTTTATCCTTTTCTTTAGTCCTAAAATCGGATTCCAATTTAGTAAATTCATCCCTCACTTTTATTTGATCTTTTAAAGCTTCTTGAGGTGATAAAGGAAACAAAGTAATAGGACGCTTACCACACATAAAGGAATACTTATTTGTCTCACCATCATGATGAACCTTGTTGTCATATTGCCATGGCTTCCCAAGCAAAACATGACAAGCTCGCATTGGTAGCACATCACACAAGACATCCTCTTTGTACCTGCCAAAAGAAAGAGAAACTAAAACTTGTTTGTTAACCTTAATCTCCTCTCTATCATTGAACCAACCTAAGCTATAGGGTTTAGGATGTTTAGAAGAAGGTAGTTGTAACTCTTTCACCAAATAATCACTAACTATGTTTTTACAACTCTCTCCATCTATAATCACACTACTAGGCTTCTCATTCGCATACATCCTAGTGTGAAACAAATTCTCCCTTTGAACATCCCCTTTTACATAGGCACTCAAAGTTCTCCTATCAACCAAACTAATAGACATGGTGCCAAGTTGTTGAAGTATTTGTTGCAACATGGCAGCCGTGTTTACTTCTTGGTTTTGTCCTCCTTGTTGACCCTCCATGGTACCTACAAAAGAACAAAGATTAGTAGCAAAAATCCTCACAAGTGTGTGTGTGTGTGTGTATACCTTGTGCTCTCGTGTTTGCACTCAACCTACGGATTGGCGGTCCACTACTCTCTTAATGATCTCACAAGATTATGCCTTTTACTAGCTTCAATAGGTCTAATAAGAGCAACTCGTTAGAGAACTCCTTTCTCTCGTGACCTACTTAAGGAACAAACAATTAGTAGCAAATTTTTTGTAAATCAAAGGAAAGTGATCTAAACCAAAACCAAACCACATATGCAGGTCTTTATGTCGAGTTTCCTTCTCCAAATTTGCTGCACAAAAACTCAATTCAAGTACAAATCAAACAATTCAAATCAATTAGAAAACCCTAGTACCACTTAATTCCAATTTTGTACCACTTGTCTCCAATAGGGTTTTAACCTGAAATTATTCAAATTAAACTTCAATTCACAGCAAAAGCAACCCAAGAATCTCAATCACACAATCAATTAGGGCTAATTGCAACCAATTGAATCAATTAAACAAACAAAACCCTAATCCCCAAATAACCTGCAAAGTAACCCTAGAATCCAAAATTGCGATTAGAGCTACAGATTTTTTTGATTCTTTTCAGTATTTTTCCGAGAAAGATCACACTAAAGGAAGTCTAAATCTCAAATTTCAAAGCTTTCCGACTTCAAACGAATCCAGAACAAAAATCACAAGTTTCTGGTCGATTTTTTTATTTTTTTTTTTGATATTTTTCGATATAACTACTAGTTATAAGGACCTCAAATATGAAATTTCAAGTCGATTGGAGTTAAGATGAATCAGCTATGATTTTTCAAAGTTTTTGATTTTTTTATTTTTCAAGAAGATGAATGAGATAGATGAAAAACTTGATGATAGATGAATAGAAGGATAGATTTACCGATTGAAGATGACAACCTATGCTCTGAATACCAATTGATACAAATCGAGTTGTGTTAGATTCAAATCCACCTTTGATACCCGCCAAAGATCAACTTGAAACACCAAAACTTCTAGACTTGTAGAATTCGATAAACCTAACCTAGTCTTCGTCTTCGTTCGTCGGCCTTAAGCTCTCAATTAGACCTGCAATTGAACACTTAAGATCACAAAATTGACAAAAAATTAAGCAATCACAACCTAATTGTTTGCTAGGACTCTACAAGATTGAAGAACCCTAAGTTTGCTCAGACTAGAACAATGAAGCCAAATGATCGATATGGGTGAATAAACCTCTCAATTTTTATTGATAATTTGACTTATGTTTACAAGATGGGAATGGTGCCTTTATATAGGCATAAGATAACGCATCCCCTACTCCAAAAGCCCTCTTAAACCGACCTAACATTGAATGCAAGGGTTAGGGGCGGTTTACATAGGAAGAATCTAGAAACTATCCTAAAATACAACCAATAGGAAAAATAGATGAGGATTGGACTTAATTGAACAAGGCCCAACCCTAATCAAGGTCCAAAGTAAATAATTAACTAATCTAAGATAGAATTAAGGCCCAATTGGCCGAATTACACAATGTAAGCCCTAATGATCATCGATTGCAAGTATGGTGCATAACTTGGAATCGATGGGAATATTCCTTGGCTTATGATCTTCAATGGACTTCAAGCCTTCAAGATGACTTCGAATAAAGCCCAATAATGCTTCCTTGAACCTTTTAGCTCTAGCCCTAGTCATAGGACCTAATGGCATCACCAAAGGATCAAATGGCATCTTTGGTGTGATTCCTCTATCCAATGGCATCTTTGGTGCGATTCCTCCATCCATTGATGTTTTTGGTGCGATCCCATCTCCTCCATGCTCCTTCAAGCTTCCTTGCACTCCTTGATCATCCTTTCCATGATCTCCATTGGCTCCATTGTGCTCTTCAAGACCATGATAAGCCCTTGGCGCATCAATAGCTTCTCCAAGTCGGTTCAAGCAATTCCCAAGTCAATTATGATAGTTGGTCAAATCTGTCCAGAAACTTCAGGGGCAAAATCGACATTTTTCCCAACAAAATTAGCTCTTGAGATCGAAAGCAAAGTTGCAGAGCTTGAAGTTAATTTTCCAACGGTATATCGTCTGCATTTTTCGGAACTCTTGATAAAAAGATATGATTTTTCTACCGAAACTGCACATGTGAATCCTTCTTTGACTAGGATTTGGAATTTCTCCAATCATCAATTATTTACTGCATCATAATTGTTGATTGGGCTTGAAATTCTTCTTTGGACATTAAGATATGCGAATTGGGCCTAGAGAAATCAAATTTGGATCTTCAATGATTACAGCTTCCTTCAGGGCTTAATGGGCTCCAATGGGCTCACTGGGCTAAAAATAGCCAAAATCCAAATTGATCCAAAATTGCTCCAAATCTTCATAATCTTAAATAATGGCTCTAAATGGTCCCGGAAACACAAATATGAGAAATATGAGGATAAATTGATACTTATAACTACCAAAACAAAGCAAAATCATATTAAAAGAACCACTATTTAGTGCTTATCATATTTCCCCCACACTTCAACTTTTGTTAGTCCCTAACAAAAATTAGTGTGCAACTCAAAGTTAGAAAAAGGATTAGAAATAACAGACTCTGACTCAAAACAAAAAGATTCCACTTTCGTAGGTGTACGGTGGCATTTAGCATATGATACAAGCCTTTTAAACCTGGATATGTCTAAACAGGAGGTGTGAAGTCACCTGAGGGTTTACTTAACTAGAACGATACCCACAAACATTTAAAACCAGATAGAAAAGAGAGAATTTTTTTCTTTTAAGGCATACCATAGCATAGAACAAATTAGTCAAAAATAAGTATGTTCAATTTCCATAATCAAGCAATTAGCTAGAAATAGCCTTTCAAAGAAATCAATTCTCAATCAATTCTATGAAAAATCATCATTCAATTTCAAAAGCAAAGCAAGAATAAGTCTTCCATTCAACTTCATCATCGTCAAAAGAAAAGTACTTAACCAATAGACACTAACACATCCATCCAAGTTTTTCAAAAACAATTTTTAAGTCACACAAGATATATCACACACATGTAGAATTAGATTCAATGATTAAGAAAAAGGATGAAAGAATGGGTAAAAGATAGAAATTTAGGCTCAAAATGTGGTGTTTGGGTGTATAAGGTTTTAATAACCCAAATCTTGACTCAAATTAAACACTTTTCTTCTTTCATTCGGCTTCAATTTTGCTTCCAAGGAATTGTTCTTTTATTCACTTTTTTTTAACTCTTGTCATTGCAAGATTTCAATTTTTTTTTTCAAGGGAATAGCTAATTTTGAATGCTTTTTCTCCCTTAGAACAACTTTTTTTTTATTCCTTTATGGAAGAAGCAAATTTTGATAATTAAGCCTTCAAAACCGTGGGAACAATTCCCCCACACTTATTTTTCACTTATCAAGCCAAGAAAAGGATTTTCAATTTAGCAAGGATGGTTAAAAACAAGAAAAAAAAATAGGGTGTAAAGGATAGGTATTTAAGAACAAGGGAATCAGTTTCCCAAGGTGTAAGATCAAAGAATCTATGTGTGCAAAAATATCAAGTATGAACAAAACAATCAATGGATGAATTATGCAAGCAATCTAAAGCAAGTAACAATCAATCAACTTTCAATTTTTGAATGAAAACATCATATTCTCACATGCAATTGAAAAGAATAATATCATAAGCATAGCAAAACTTGAAAAATAACTTCAAATCAAGAACTAAATCATGCTAAAGACTCATTTTTTGAAATCAAATCAATGATTCAAGACATATGCAAAACAAGATATTTACTTGGTCTATTTATTCATTCTCTTCTATCAAAAACAAATTTTTTTTTTTAGATTTTCTAAATCACTCCCCCAACACTTAAATGACACATTGTCCTCAATGTGTAAGCTAGTTAAAAAATGTTTTGACTCAAAGCAAGACTAGCAAAAACATTGATTAAATGGGGTATTTAAGTGGGTGAATTATTAACATATAAACAAACAATCTATCAATCAACTAACAAATAATTGCAATTCAATCAACCAATAGCAAGATATGGCAATTCAAATCAACAATTGAAAGATAGAATAAGCAAAAATTCATTAATCATTCTTTAATAAAAAATTACAATCAAACTAATAGGCAAGAAAATTAAACATGCAAACAAGGAAAATTAAATCTAAGATGCAATTCTAATATGCAAACAAGAAAAATAAACATGTTGTTGGTCCACTTAGATGTGTTAGAGGGGGGTGAATAGCACTTAATCGAAATTTTGAGCTCTCTGAAAAATGTGTTAAAGACAATAGTTCAGAGTATGCAGTTAAAGTCACTAATGCAAAGCAGAAAGATAAACAACAAACAAAAGCAAGTGAAAGTATAAAGGATTGAAATAAAGACGTTAACAACTGAATAGTGGAAAAGCAAAGAGCGTAAGAGAAGATAAAATTGGAACGATAAAGGAAAGGATGGAAGATTGGAGACACGGCGATTTATAGAAGTTCGGCCTTTAACACCTACGTCATCTACCTTGGGTACCACACCAAGGATTTTAAAATCCACTAAACAGTGAAGTTAACCAGGTTTTCACAACACCTTTTACAATCCCAAAGCTTCAAACCCAAAGTTTTGCACTGAGTGCAAACCCACACTCAAAACAATCCCAAGTGCAAACCCACACTTGAACAAATACAAATAACAGAGTATCAAAGTGTAGAAATGATCCTAAAAGATCGAGATATACTGATGCGCCAAGGGCTTATCATGGTCTTGAAGAGCACAATGGAGCCAATGGAGATCATGTCACGAATAAACATGAAGATTGCTCGGATATTCAAGAAGCCGTCTCGGTTGATCTCGGATTAAGGGGAAGCTTGGACGAGCATGGAGATGATGGGATCGTATATGACCGGCCATTGCATGGAGCAATCGCACATGACCGGCCATTACATGGGGCAATCGCACAAGACCGGGCTCAAGCCAAGCATAACCGGCCATTTGATCCTTTAGCCGTTCCGCTAGGTCCTATGACAAGGGCACGGGCTAAAAGGTTCAAGGAAGCTTTATTGGGCTTTGTTCGAACTCATCTTGAAGGTTTGAAGTCCATTGAAGATCAATTGGAGAGCATTGAAGACATTAAGCCATGGAATATTCCCAACGATTCCAAGCCATGCACCTTGCTTGAAATCGTTGAGCATTAGGGCTATCATTGTGTAATTCGGCCAATTGGGCTTTAATTCTATCTTAGTTTAGTTAATTATTTAGTTTGGATCTTGATTAGGGTTGGGTCTTGTTAAATTAAGTCCAATCCTCATCTATTTTTCCTATTGGTTACATTTTAGGATAGTTTCTAGAATAATCTAGGAGTAAACCTGATCGAGCTAAAATTATGCATATTTTTATAGCTATTTTTCTATATTTTTGCCACTTTTACATATATTTTTACCCTATTTTGCAAGTATTTGTGTTTTTAGGTCTTGAAGACAAGAAAAGTGAAAACTTATTGTTTTTCACTCTTTTTGGAGCTATTTCGGTGACTTTTGACTCAACTATGGACTTAGTCATTTGGAATGAAGATTTGAAGATTCGAAGTTCGTGTTTGAAGATTTCTTGAAGATATTTTGAAGATTTCAAGTCAATTGAAGAATTATTTCAAGAAGCAAGAATTGAAGATTTGGAGCTTATTTGCAAAGGATTGAAGCCAAGCCCAGAAGAAGCCCGGTAGTTAAGGATTTTTGTTCAACCCATATAAGTCCACAATTGGAGTTAAAATCCCAATTGGTGCCACATAAACCCTCCAAAATATCCAAATCCCGTAACTTCCCGCATCTAGTCCTATTTTGAGTAGAAATCAGCGCAATCTCGGTAGAAAGGCCATAACTTTCTGCTCAGATGTCCGTTTTGAGCCCATGAGTAGCCGTTGGAAAGCTAATTCCGAGATCTACAACTTTCATTTGAAGTCCAAATCCAGTTCTTCCATCTTCAAGCCCGAATCTGCCGTTGAAGTTTCTGCAGAAATCCAGAAAATTTCAGGATCCTATTTTGACTTGGATTCTACTCTAGGAAGACTTTTAATCCAACTTGGAGACCAAGTCAGCCCCTAGAACCGTCCTACCTCTTTCCTAAGTCTAATAGGAGTCTTTAGGTTATTCCTCCACTATAAATAGCCACCTCCTGTATCACAAATCACACAATATACACAATACCCACATAATTCTCTTTTTCTACCTTTCTTTAGTTTAGTTTTTCGCTAGTTTTTAGAAGGGGAGTTGACACCCTCTCTAACCATAGAGGGGTACGACAAACCTAGGTTTTTCAAGGAGGAGAATTCGTCCCCTCTAGTCCTGTAATATTCTTATGCCTCTCATGGATTTTCCCAAGTCCATGAGTAGCTAAACCCTTAATACTTCTTATCCTTTGGTGAATTCAATCAATTGATTATGGTGAGATTTCTATACTTATAATTTAGTGTTAAGTTTTTGATGATAGTAGCCAAAACCCTATTTTATTTTATGATCTTAAATCTTATTGTGGCCACTAAGATAGATATACTGCTAGTCAAATAAGGCTTGACCTCCGAGTTTGATTTATTGTAGCAAATCAGTTTTGTTTGATCGCTGCCTGATGGGTGTTTGTCTATCGGAGGGCGAGAAATTTCTCTTCGTATGATTCTACTTGTAGGCCTGTGTGTAAAATTAATTATTCTTAATGCTTTGTTCTCAAAATATCTTTAAGCCCTGAGAAAGTAATCGATTGCTGAAGGAATAAAAGGGATAATTGCAGCTTTGATCGGCCTCTTATCTAGTATACATGTTGGAATTTCCTATACCAGTTGTCGTCAAGAATAAGATGCTAAATTCACCTTTTAAGTCAATGATCCATAGTTAATCTGATTGATTCATACCATCGGAGAAGAAGTGTGCTTTATAATTATTGTTTGTTTTATAATTTGCCTTAGATTTAGATTTAATTTATTTTTCTTTGTTTTTAGTTTAATTGTTTTCTTTATAATTAATCTTTTTAATCCCTGTTTTCTAAGTGATTTTTGGAAAAGATATATTCTTTGGAAAAGATCTTCACAATTATAACCCTTCTCTGTGGGATTCGACCCGTACTTGCTCTAGCTATTTTAGTTAGTTTTTGTGGGGATTATTTTTACGATTGTTCAACGACCTATCATAAATTTTGGCGCCGTTGCCGAGGAAGGGAAGTGAGATTAGATCTAAGAATTAATCTGCTCTAAAAAAAGCTTTTCTTTTTCCGATTTTTCTTAAAAAAAATTGCGATTTGAAAAAAAAAATTTAGGGTTTGCGTCGGTAAAAAAAATATTTATGTTTCTGCTTTTTAATTTTTTTGTTTAAAGAACTGTTACTACTAATTTTTCTTTTTAGTTTTGTTTGATTTTCCTAGGAAGTGGCATGCCCAAAACAAGAATTGGTGGTATAGAAGGTTTAGAATTCAATCTTGAGCCTAAAAGAACACTATTTCAGAAGAAGAAGGAGAAACAAATTCGACAACAAGAAGAGGAGTCATCTAATTCAAGTTCTCAACCTAGTTCTCCTAGATCTGCTGCTTCAACATCGTTAGAAGACATGGCCAACACAAAAGAGCCCAAGACTTTAAGAGAGTTAGCTGCACCAAACGTCATTGCTCAACGCCTAGCCATTCGTTACCTAGATATTACTGGAAACCTTGAGATTAAATCTGGATTTATTCAGATTTTACCCAAATTTCATGGTTCGCCAGGAGAAGATCGTCACTGTCATCTTACTGATTTCCAGATTGCCTGTGCATCAACAAGTATTCAAGGTATTCCTGAAGATCTATTCATGTTAAGAACCTTTACGTTCACTCTTATGGACCGAGCGAAAGATTGGTTGTACCTTCTACCCACTGGTTCAATCACATCTTGGACGAGCCTTAAGAAGCTGTTCTTGGAAAAGTATTTTCCTGCACATAAAGCATCAAGCATAAGGAACAAGATTTGTAGAATTAAGCAACGCCATGGAGAAACAATGCATGAATATTGGCAACGTTTCAAGACACTTTGTGCGAGCTGCCCCAATCATCAAATCAATGAACAGTTGCTGATCCAGTACTTCTATGAAGAATTACTACCGTTTGACAGATCTTCCATCGATTCTGCAAGCGGAGAAGCTTTCATAGACAAAACTCCTGCCGAAGCTTGGTCTTTAGTGGAAAACATGGCTGCAAACACTCAACAATTTGGATCTCGAGAAGACTTTTCAAGAGAAGGCCCTATAAGAAGAATCAATGAAGTTTCTAACTATTCCACCTCATTGGAGCAACAACTTCAAGAAACGAATCAGCAAATCGCTATGCTCACTGATTTGTTCCATGCAAATTTTTTAAGTGTGCCTAAGGTTTGTGGTATATGTTCTCAAGGACACTATACTGATAAGTGCCCTACTTTGGAAGACAACAAGCAAGGAGTCAATGTTGTGGGAATACAAGGAGCTTATCAAAGGAAGCCTGAACCTTATTGGAGACCTGAGCAACCGAGTCAACAATATGGGAACCAAGGTAATTTTCAAGGAAGGCCAATGAATTTTCAAAGACCTAATTTTCAATCTTCACAAGCTATTTCCATCGAGATGCAACAAATCAAAGAAGCTATATAGATTATGAGGAAACAAATTAGTCAATTAGCTAGTGATATGAGTGATATCAAGACACAAGGTCAACAAAGGATTCTATCGCAATCAAAGGTACCTCCTAGAGAGAATGTCAGAGCGATTTCTTTAAGGAGTGGAAAAGAGTTGGATGAACCCTATCCAACCCATGCTGCACAACAACAAGACAAAGGAGAGCCGAGCTACACCAAAGAAGATTTGCAAGTGCCTATCAAAGAAATCAAGATTGAAGATGAACCCAATAACAAAGAAGTTGTGCCGAACAAAGGGAAAGAAATTGAAGGTTCCAACAAGGAGAATGCCCCAATCAGGCTTAAGGATCAAATCGATTCCAATTTAATCCCTTTTCAATCAAGATTGAAGAAGTCAAAAAAATAAGATGATGATCAAGATATTTTGGAGATACTTCGAAAAGTTGAGGTCAACATCCCACTTCTTGATGCCATTCAACAAATTCCAAATTATGCAAAGTTCCTCAAGCAACTTTGTACCAACAAGAAAAGGTTACAAGGTAAGGTAAGCGCTGGAGCTAATGTCTCTGCTGTGCTTCAAAAGAGTTTACCTCCTAAGTGCAAAGATCCAGGTACGTTTTCTATTACTTGTTCTATTGGAAGAAGTATTATAGAGAATGCTATTCTTGATCTAGGTGCTTCTTTAAGTGTGATGCCTTATTCTTTTTACAAATCTTTGAATCTTAGTCCTTTGAAGAATACTGATGTTATTTTGCAATTAGCTGACGGATCTTTGGTTTATCACAAAGGTGTTTTAGAGAATATCTTAATTAAAGTTGAGCATTTGATATTTCCTATCGACATATTCATTATGGATATGGAATATTCGAAAGATCAATGTCCTCTTTTATTAGGAAGACCTTTTCTAAAGACTTCTCATACTAAGATTGATGTATTCAATGGTTCATTGACCATGGAATTCGATGGTGAAGTCATCCACCCTAGAATTTCATCTCAAGTGCCTTTGAAATCTAACAATTTTGTTTGTGTTATAAACTCTAAGTGGGTTAAGAAAGGAGCCATTGAAGATTCTTCATCAACAATGCCTGCCCAGATTTCCAAAGGAAGACAAAGAATTGTTGTTGTTCACTAACAAAAGGATGAAAATTTTTATCAATCCTGGGATAGATTTAAGATGCTTTGCGCCAATTACCCTCACCATGGCATATCACAACAACTTTTGATTACCTATTTCTACGAAGGATTAGGAGTAGATGATCAAATTATTGTTGATAGCATCGATGATATTCCCCTGTTTGATAGAACTCCTGATGCCGCATATGAAGCATTGGAAGCTTTGTCTAAAGCTATTGAGCCCCCTAGCTTTAGAGAGAAGAAAGATCGAGCAAAAGAAGTCAAGAAAGAGCAAGAAGTCAACAACCAAGAAGTTCAACCATTCTTGAAGACTGATCAACCAAGCAACTCAACTAAGACGCAAGACATAGATCTTAAACATAGAACTAAAGTTGGAAGTATTCTTCAACGTAAAGGAGAAACTTCTCCCTAATTTTGGAAAAGGTTTAAGAAGCTATGCGCTGATAATCCTCATCATGGTTATGATCAGAGAATATTTGCTCAACACTTCTACCAAGGATTAAGAGCTTCTGATCGATTGGCTGTCGACACTCTTATCTATATTCCACTGTTCGATCATAGCATTGCTGACATATATGAGGTATTGGAGAATTTTGCCCAGATGCTAACTAATGTACCGGAGGAAGCTGCCCAAGGACTCAGCCCGGCCAAGCCCGTGCCGCACAAGCCAGTATGCCCGGCTACAGCCCGGCCATCCATGCCCTATATCCGCACCGAGCCAGGCCCCATCCGCGCACAATACCGAGCCACCACCAGTCAATGCCGCACTATCTCAAATTTTTATCGATCCAATACCGGCCCAAAGCTTTTCAAGCCGTGCCTCAACCTTGCCACCACCGATTATGCCCGTGCCATTGCCAGATCGTGCTGCTTTAATTTCTTTGATCTTTTCAAGACTTGATAAAATTCAACTTGAAACTATGAAATCACTGAAGAAAGTAGATTCATTGAAGACCTGTTGAAGGATTACACTCAAAATTCCTTCACCCTTGAAGAATAACCTTCTTTAAGGCAGTCTAGCCAAAGACCTTAAAGAAAGGCGCTTATTGGGAGGCAACCCAATGTTTTTACTAACCCATAATTTTTCTTTGTTTTATTTTTCTTTTCTTTTTAGGATTCCATACCAAAGAAGAGTACAAAAGGAGCTTTCAACAATATGAAGAAATCGAATGGAGCTTATACTTGGACTAAACCACTAAGTTTTCTTAAACTTTATCTCCATTTAATTTTTCTTGCCATGCTTTGAATTTTTGTCTTGATTTTTCCTTGATATGCGATTCATATAGACATAGATCATATAGGTTAATTAGGATTTAAATATGCATAACATATTTTGCTATGATTTCCGCACTTGTTCATACATTGAGGACAATGTATCCTTTAAGTGTGGGGGAGAGAGTCTGCACATACATAGAAAATTGCATAAATTTTTCGAAAATTTTGCTAAATTTTGATTTTATATGCATGTATTGATCGATTGATTTCATTTTTGATTAATGATATCTTAGAATATTTAAGAATGTTTGATTCATTGATTGATTTATAGTATGATATCTTATTTCTTAGATTAGGTATAATTGAAGTTTGTTATAAAAGCTTACCAATGATTATATCTATGATTGCCTATTTCTAGAACTTGTGTTTAATTTTTATTGAAACTACACTTATGAAAGTATGTTATGAATATGTCAAGAATAAGTGTGGGGGACTATCTATATAAGAAGGGTAGTTTAAAAAAAAAATCTTTTTCATAAAAAAGTGTTTTTCATGCAAGAGGAGTAGAGATATCTTCTGTCTTTTAAAAAAAATTAAAAAATCTATTGTTGTCACTCTTCTCTTTAAACAAAAGGAGTTAGTAACCCTTGGGAAGAGGATAAGAGGCATGGATCGGCAGAAATATTGTCCCTCTAGAGTGCTAGTAGCCTCAAAATAAAATAAAGGGCGTTAGTAACCCCTAATCATGAAACACTTTGAGGTTAGTAACCTCACTTTTCTAAAAAAAAATCAATTACCCTTTGAAAATCTATTATAACCCATGCGAAACTCTTGATCTGTATTCATGATATGCAATCCTTTGAGTAGTGGAGATAAAGATGAAGATATAAGCTTATAGGAAGAAGTAGTTATAGGTGTAATTAATGATAATTGATTAAAGCTACTTTGATTATGGTTACTTAAGAATAAAGATGCTTGCTATTTCTTGATCCTTTGAATTGAGTACTCTTAATATTCTTTGTTATTCTGATCTCATAATGGAATTGATCCTTGATATATGTATGTATTCAAAGTTTTTCAAAAGATTTGAACGTAAGTGCATATAGTTAAAGTTAGTGAGTCTCAATTTTAGTTTGTCTGCACTAGTTTGCTAGGGACTAGCAAGGGTTTAGTGTGGGGGAAAATATGATCGAGCTAAAATTATGCATATTTTTATAGCTATTTTTCTATATTTTTTTGCCACTTATATATATATATTTTTACCCTATTTTGCAAGTATTTGTGTTTTTAGGTCTTGAAGACAAGAAAAGTGAAAACTTATTGTTTTTCATTCTTTTTTGAGCTATTTTGGTGACTTTTTACTCAACTATGGACTTAGTCATTTGGAATGAAGATTTGAAGATTCGAAGTTCGTGTTTGAAGATTTCTTGAAGATATTTTGAAGATTTAAAGTCAATTGAAGAATTATTTCAAGAAGCAAGAATTGATGATTTAGAGCTTATTTGCAAAGGATTGAAGGCAAGCCCAGAAGAAGCCCGAAAGTTAAGGATTTTTGGATAATTTATATGGGATTATATTCAGCCCATATAAGTCCACAATTGAAGTTAAAATCTCAATTGGTGCCGCATAAACCCTCCAAAATATCCAAATCCCGTAACTTCCCGCATCTAGTCCTATTTGGAGTAGGAATAAGCGCAGTCTCGGTAGAAAGGCCATAACTTTCTGCTCAGATGTCCGTTTTGAGCCCATGAGTAGCCGTTGGAAAGCTAATTCCGAGATCTACAACTTTTCTTACAAGTCTAAAGCCCAGTTCTGCCATCATCAAGCCCGAATCTGCCGTTGATGTTTCTGCAGAAATCCAGAAAATTTCAGGATCCTATTTTGACTTGGATTCTACTCTAGGAAGACTTTTAATCCAACTTGGAGACCAAGTCAGCCCTAGAACCGTCCTACCTCTTTCCTAAGTCTAATAGGAGTCTTTAGGTTATTCCTCCACTATAAATAGCCACCTCATGTATCACAAATCACACAATATACACAATACCCACATAATTCTCTTTTTCTACCTTTCTTTAGTTTAGCATTTCTCTAGTTTTTAGAAGGGCAGTCGATACCCTCTCTAACCATAGAGGGGTACGACAAACCCAGGGTTTTCAAGGAGGAGAATTCGTCCCCTCTAGTCCTGTAAGTATTCTTATGCCTCTCATGGATTTTCCCAAGTCCATGAGTAGCTAAACCCTTAATACTTCTTATCCTTTGGTGAATTCAATCAATTGATTATGCTGAGATTTCTATACTTATAATTTAGTGTTAAGTTTTTGATGATAGTAGACAAAACCCTGTTTTATTTTATGATCTTAAATCTTATTGTGGCCACTAAGATAGATATACTGCTAGTCAAATAAGGCTTGACCTCCGAGTTTGATTTATTGTAGCAAATCGGTTTTGTTTGATCGCTGCCTGATGGGCGTTTGTCTATCGGAGGGCGAGAAATTTCTCTTCGTATGGTTCTACTTGTAGGCATGTGTGTAAAATTAATTATTCTTAATGCTTTGTTCACAAGATATCTTTAAGCCCTGAGAAAGTAATCGATTGCTGAAGGAATAAAAGGGATAACTGCAGCTTTGATCGACCTCTTATCTAATATACATGTTTGAATTTCCTATACCAGTTGTCATCAAGAATAAGATGCTAAATTCACCTTTTAAGTCAATGATCCATAGTTAATCTGATTGATTCATACCATCGGAGAAGAAGTATGCTTTATAATTATTGTTTGTTTTATAATTTGCCTTAGATTTAGATTTAATTTATTTTGCTTTGTTTTTAGTTTAATTGTTTTCTTTATAATTAATCTTTTTAATCCCCTGTTTTCTAAGTGATTTTTGGAAAAGATATATTCTTTGGAAAAGATCTTCACAATTATAACCATTCTCTGTGGGATTCGACCCCTACTTGCCCTAGCTATTTTAGTTAGTTTTTGTGGGGATTATTTTTATGATTGTTAAACGACCAATCAAAACTGCCTAGACCCTTGCATTCAATGCCAAGGGCGGTTTAAGGGGATTTATGTGTTGGTTATGTGCCTATATAAGGCCACCAATAGCTCTTGTAAACAAAAGTTGAGTTGATTAATGTCGCAACGTCCGGGTCCGGGGTCTCCGAACCCTACCGTTTAACATCTTAATGAAACTTAAAAACTAAAGGGGAGTCGCCACTAATCTTTTTTAACCTAGGTGTGATTAGCCACATATTAGATTATTAAGCCTAATGTTAACCCTAGCTTGGCGATGGTAACACTAAACCTAATAAACGGTCTATTAACCAGAGTTCTAAGGGTTCGGGAGTCGGGTACGTGTGCGGAAGGATTAGCACCCCCACGACGCCCGTCAAAAGACGGCACTGACTAGTTTAGACTTAATTATGGGTTTCCATTATCGGTTGCTACTATTCTTGAATATTCTCATGCCTTTAAATTCTCTTTTTTTTATTCTTTCTTAAAACTGATTTTTTTCTTCTTTTATTCATTTTCCTTGTTTGACTATCATTCTTTACCTTTCTCATATTTTACTTTTCTTTTTACTCATCTTTTACTGAATTACTGATTACCATTACTATTTCACTGATTATTCTTTACTTTGTACTGATTACTATTTTACTCTTGTTGATTACCTTCTTACTTTTTACTGATTACCATTTTACTCTTTTACTGATTACTATTTTCTGCTCCTTTTTTACTGATTACTCTTTTAGTTTTTACTGATTACCTTTTGCGTTTTACTGATTACCTTTTTACTTCTTACTGATTAGCTTTTTACTCTTTACTGATCACCTTTTTACTTTTACTGATTTCCTTTTACTTCTTACTTATTACTTTTTTTACTCTTACTGATTACTATTTACTTTTTACTGACTACTATTTTACTCTTGTTGATTACCTTCTTGCTTTTTACTGATTACTATTTTACTCTTTTACTGATTACTCTTTTTACCCTTTCAGGTACCTTTTTACTTTTTACTGATTGCCTGCTATTCTTCTACTCTCTTACTTTGAATCTCAATTACCACTTTAATTATCAATCTCTTCTTAACTTACTTATTAGTCCCTTTTGCTTCCTTTCTTAATTACTGATTACTAAATTTAATCCCTTTTTGATCGTCAATTTACTAATTAACCACTCAACTCTTAATTACTGATCATTTTAACTCTTAATTATCGATTTACTGATTACTATTACTTTGACTCTGATTAATCTCTTTTTACTTAATTATTGATTTACTGATTACTACTACTTTGACTCTGATTAATCTCTTTTTACTTAATTACCGGTTTATTGATTACTATTACTTTGACTCTGATTAATCTCTTTTTACTTAATTACCGATTTACTGATTACTATTACTTTGACTCTGATTAATCCCTTTTTACTTAATTACTGATTTACTGATTTCTATTACTCTTTACTGATTATCACTTTACTCTTTACTGATTGCCATTTTACCTTTTACTGATTGCATCTTTCTTATTGAACTTAATCACTGATTACTTTTCCTTATTGAACTTAATTGCTGATTGCCCCTTCTTGGAACTTAATCACTCTCATAACCCTTTTCAATTTTCTAACTGACCCCGTTTTCTTCCTTTTCATTTTTTTAGATTTTCCTTAATAATTCTTATTTTATTGATACACTAGACTCTTAAATGCATGGATGCACATGATGCATGAAATTCTAATTTGAGATTAATTACCCATCAATTGTACGAGGAACACCTTCGGCCGCCTCCCAATAAATGGTAAACGACCTCTGGAAATTTCCAAACCTCCGGGAGAAGGCGAACAAACTCAGACACTCATGAATGAATCGTCCTCCTTTCCCATCACGGGATCATTTTTCTTGAAGCTACATGACGAATTATACTTGCAACAATTATAAAAGAAATAAATATTATGCACATGCTTAACTATCCTTTATATCTTTTATTGAATTTTTATTAATCTATTAACAATTAAACTAAAATATGAAATTAAACTAGCTCTAAAAATTTCATTTTTTTATACCAATTTATTAAGCTAAATTACCAAAACTAATTAACATTAGACTAAACCTTAAATTAAAATAATGTAAACTAGACTAAGCCCAAATATAAAGTTAATGACTTAAATCCAAAGTGAGGCCCAAGTGCAACAAAGGAAAAAGGAAAAAAAAAAAAAAGAAAACCTAAGGAACTATACCCAAAGCCGGATTGGGCTTCGCGGACCGGGTCAACTTGCGGATCTGGAGCGGGTTTGGACCGGATCTGATGGGTTAGTATAAATACTAAACCCTAACCATTTCATTCAGACTTCATCTTCTTCCTTGGTTTCATCCTGCGCCGCCACCTCCTCGTCGGAAATCTTCGCCGCTCCCGGGCCACCGATAACCACCGTGTCGGAGTTACCTTCCTCCGCCAATCGAACTCAAAATTTCCAGATTTCTTCCTCTCCTCACCCTGAAGTCGAATCCGTCACCAAATCTCCGAAAACCGTCCTAAAACCTAACGAATCTAAGTTAACCCGAATGAAAACTATGGCCCTCCGATCTCTCAAACCCACCGTCGAGTCCCTCAGATTTCAAGGTATGTTCTTCTCCTCCCTTTCCTTTATCTAATCGTTGAACGAATATTAACATCTAACTTTAACCCAAACCCAAACCCTTCTTATCCTCACTGCCTCCTATCTCTTTTTTTTCTGCCTCCTCCCTCTTTCTATTCCTTGCCTTCTCTAAACTCCCCTCCAAAAAACCCTACTGTTTCCCTTTTTTTCCTCCTTTTCCTAAAAACCCTCCAAAACCCTCTAAAATTCTCCTCCCCTAAAAAGATAAACGATGAATATATATATAGTCTCCAGAGAGAAACAATCTCCCCAATTTTATTTTCAACTAATTCTGTTTTTGTTGGCTTCTGCAGGTGTCGACTTTGAGTTGAAACCGTGTGAGGACCATCTCAGGCACAATTTGCTGCTACACGTGAGGGTAGTAGCCTTGCTGTCACAGGTATCTCTCTCTTACCCCTTTTGTCTGTTTATTGGCTCTTACAACTTGCTTTTCACGTATGCACCTCTGTAGATGAATTTTGTCGCACATGGAATGAGCTGGCCTTTTGAAACCAATGAGAAGGGAACAGCTGCAGGTGAATTCTTTTCTCTCTTTTTATCTTTTTACTGCCCTAAAACTAAATTGTTATTGTCGGTTGGGTATTGCATGCAATTGCTTCTGTTTATGCTTGAATTCTTTACTGTGCTTTGTGGGGATGAATGATTGCCTACCATGACTGAAATGCATTTGATGAATGCTCAAATTTTTGCTGTTTTTCTGTGCCAATGGAGCTAGAATATGGTATGAGAGCAACACAGGGGAGAGTGGTCATGACAAATGACATGTATATGCAGGCATGATATCTATCTAATTCTGAATTAATATCTAAATATAACGCTGGATAGCTAGTACTATTGAAACTGAAAAGTGTCATTCTTTGTGTTGCTTGATGATGGAAATATGTATGCCGGATTAATGCTACAAAAGATAAGAACATGACATTGAATTTGGAATGCTTTTGGTTTGATATTGTCTGCAAAATGCAGTGTTTAATAATGCTAGAAATTTGATTAGATGCTAAGAGTGAGTGAATGCAATGCATGCTGCTTTGTTTATTGAGATGATGCTGCTATGAAGGATGCATTGTAAATGCAATGGGAATGAGGATGTCAAATTTGGATTTTGTATGCATGGATGGGATGCTAATCTAGACTCTGAAATGCTTATTGTGCTGAAAGTATGAATGGAATGCAGATTTGAACATGATAGTGAACTTAAGTACTGCATGCTTAATGAAAATGCATGACACTATGCTAATTTTCCTCTGACCCTATTTTGATTAATGAAAATGAGTGACTTTGATTGAAAACTTGTTTCTGACTTTTTGAATGGAAAATGGAATGTGATCTTATTGCTGCTGCATGAAATCCTTTATGTGCTAACCTAATATAGCTTTTTTCTTTTGATAGAGACTAGAAAGGAAAATTGAAGTCCATGAGGATACTGAACTGAAATCCAGCAAGGACCTAGCCACATGTGAAGACAGAAGTTAATTTTGCTGGACCATTTTTGCGTTTTGCTTTTTTTTTACTCTTGCTCTTGTAATCCAATTTTTATATGTACAGCTTAAGTAATCTTTCCATTCTCTTGAAAATGAATTTCCCTTGCCTTTCACATGTAAATTAGTAGCCTTATATGCTAATCTTTGATTAAAGTGAGTCCAAATCCTCAGTCCCCGACCCCAGGGATAATTTCCAATTAACAACAAAACTATTACACAAACAAATGTCACTATGCAATGCAAAAAAGACCGAAAGATTGGAATATGGAATATGAACTAGTAAAAGATGTCTAATAAAATGCTGAACAACTAGCCTACATTTTGTGATGAAACACCATTGTAATTTGGTGTATAACTAAAAAGACTCCTTTTGTAATTATATTCAATTCTCTATTCTAGGTGCAATGTGGTAATGCAATCCAAATTCCACCTATGATGTGAAGAAAGCTTCTAATGCAAAAATGTAATTATGAAGTTAAGATGGAATATACTTTTAAAACTCTCTCTCTCTCTCTTTTGGTTCTGAATGCAATCTAGATGACCAAAGTGAACTAGCTAAATTAAAAAAAATGGACTCGAAATGACCGAAATGCCCCTGGTGCCGAAAATGACCAAAATACCCTTAGTACAAGAATGACCAAAATGTCCCTGGGCGACCCTAATGCCAAATAAATAAATTTAATATTGATACAGGACAAAAATGAGTGTCTACAATTAATAAAGTTGAGGTTTATACACCCAAATTGATTATCTTAGCTTCATTGTTCTAGTTTGAGCAAACTTAGGGTTCTTCAATCTTGTAGAGTCCTAGCAAACAATTAGGTTGTGATTGCTTAATTGTTTGTGAATCTTGTGATCTTAAGTGTTCAATTGCATGTCTAATTCAGAGCTTAAGGCCGATGAACGAAGAAGACGACTAGGTTCGGTTTATCGAATTCTACAAGTCTAGAAGTTTTGGTGTTTCAAGTTGGTCTTTGGAAGGTCTCAAAGGTGGATTTGAATCTAAAACCCCTAGATTCGTTATCATATACACAATCAGGCCTAAAACAATCTAAAACTATAAACTTTAAATGCAATTACAAATTTCCAAGCTAAAAGAATAAACTATAAAGAGAGCAAGACTTGGATTTTAGGGATTTTGAAATTCTGGAGAGAGTAAGTGATTTGATCTTTAATAATGCTCCAAAAATTGAACTCAAATGGTTAGATTTGAGTATTTATACTTCTCTCTAGTGATCTAGCCGTTTGGTTTGAAATTCAAACCATTTTCCCGTTTTTCTTGTCTTTTAGGCGCGCCAGCTGTTAACAGCTCTAGCGCATCCGTACGACATTGATCGCTTCAGCATGTCCGTACTGTTTGTCTTCTAGCTGCTAGTTGCTTTAATCTACAGATCATTAATCCCACTAATATCTTCAAGTTTTCTTCTAACTTCACACTACTGTCTTGACTTGAGTATTCTTCTAGTCTACTTCCTTGATTATTCAGCTTCAATTATGAACTTTGCCTTCCAGAATCGCTGCCTTTGGCTTCAAATGGTCTTTCCTTGAGACTTTGAGCTCTTCATTCGCCTTAAGCTTTGTGGCATCTTTCTACATTAGTGTCATTGATGAAGCTTTCTTTTTAACCTTTCTACTGTTAAAGACTTTACTGCACACTAAGTAGATATATTAGCTAACATACTTGGGTTTATTTTGTTATCATCAAATACAATAGGGTTCAACAATTGTCTCCTTTTTTATGATAACAAAACTAACCCTGAATTAAGATATAAGCTAATCTATCATAGGGAAATAAAATATCAAGGTAAAGCTCCCATTAAGTTCATGCCATCTATTTTCAGAATAATCAGAGCAATAATAAATTATTATCAAAGCATTATATTTCAAGTTCAGAACAAGTTAAAGAATACTGAAAACATAAGTAGAATAAGAACTAGAAATCTCCAGAAAATCTCATTAGTGGCATTGACGAATATATATATATATATATATATATATATAGTTAAGTTCAGCTAAATAAAGAGGGGTTCTTGAAAGATTTACCAATGAAGTTTTTAAACTCCCCCTAAGTTAGTCAGATCATCTTCCCCATCGACCCCATCCAAGCATGCTAAAGTTTCCTTTAAACATGCTGGTTTTCAAATGCTGAACACACTTAGATAAAAGCATTAAATTCCATAGCATATATACTAACAGATATTCAATAAGCTCAACTCATAGTTCTTCTCCCCCTTTTTATCATAAGGAAAAAAAGGCTTAAGAATTTCTGTACAAAACTTGTTAGTGAAGAAATCCATAAATATATACATAATAAAGATAGAACATAAAGCATAAGATAGATAAGAGACATCCACATGCCTCAAAGCGAATATCCAAAATATGATCGCTGTCGTCAAACAATCATAAAATAAACTCCTAACAAACTCTGACTAACAAGTAGATAGAGCAAGTCAGGGCCGATCCCATAGAGAAGACTCAGTCTGAATTAACTGTTACAAGACAACTAAAAAAGAAAACAGATTAGAAGCAACAGATTATGAAGAAAGCAATTGGGTTGTCGTGAAAGTAATTAAATAGGAAGCAATAAGAGAAAGGCAATACTTCCCCACCTATCCCCACTTAAGCACAAATTAATTATAAACACCATGGATCATAGATCAAAACATATCAATTTATAAGCACCATAAACATATATTTGGCAAGGAATCAGAATACTAGTTATTCTTCTTCATCCTAATCTATAATCAATTATATTCTTTCTTACTGCCAAAAATCTATAATCAATTATAAATCAAATTAGTACTAGTTATTCCTAATCAAACATCTTTTATCAATTACCAAAATTAGTTACTAGTTATTCACCAATTAAAGCAATCAATAAAGCATTAAGATCAATAGATATACCAAACATAAGTTAATGATTACTAGTTATTCATCACAACTTAAGATCAATTTTTAACCCAATCCAATACTTCAATTACTAGTTATTCATTGAATATATCAAATCTTGCTACTAATAACTAGATTCAATTACTAGCTATTTACCAAATCTAATCTAGCAGAGATTCAATTGATTAACTGATTAGGTGTGCACTCCTAATTAATTGATCAAGAAAACCTAGACAATCAAATCAGGGTTAAGCATGAAAACTTGTTTATCAAAAGGATCAATTCATCAAATCAAATCCAGCCAATCATATGAATAAATAATTATAAATTAAAGATATTTTTAAAAGAAAATTATTAATAGAAAGAAAAAAAAATATAAATACATAGAAATCTTAAAAGAAAATTTTTTGATATTGTTCACGAACACGTTCGTGAACATCCGAACTTCTTAACAAACGAATAAGAACGAACACATCAAAAAATCTTAACGAACACGAACAAGTTCGAACAAGCCTAAGTTTTTTCATATTCGTTCGTGTCTGGTTCGTTTACAGTCTTACCTGATGTGTACATATTTCGGAGAATGACAGTGGTTATCCATGCTCAACCCATTAGGTTGGAGTCGTGACGACAAAACCAAAGTGATCAAAACTTGAACAGCCCCTTCATTCCTCAATTGAGGTAGTTTTACTTCACTAAGTTGGGCTCATGAGGCCTTTGGGTTCAATTACTTGGAATAAAATGTTAGAATGGGCCAGAACAGATTTGTCTTTCTAACTTCCTATTAATAAAAATGCTTACAATAAAATGTTGGGAGTGATGGAGCTTGCGTTCTATAAAATTTTAAAATGTTGGGAGTGATGGAGCTTGAGTTCTATAAAATTTGTACTCTTAGGTATATCAAATTGCAATGTGGTCAAAGTAAAACGTGAGTCAGAGTAGAGAGCTTAGAGTCAGCGACAAGCGCAGAAGCAAGTCCTTCTCATGACTCATCAATACACACCCAAACCTAAAGATGCTGTTATCAGTATAATACTGGAACAAATATAGTCGAATTTTATAGAATAGAATGGTCCCAAAAGTAAAGATTAGAAAAGATTGTCAAATCTGCAACTGTAAGGAAGATGATAAATAGTAAAACACAGAACACGAGATTATGAAAATGACAGAAATCAGTCTCAGCTCTGCATTCTACAACCGACTAGTTTCTGCCCCTTGCCTGTTGCAACTATATATTTTCCACGCTCCCCTTCAACAGAAAGATTCCTTAGAGTACATATAATTATAATTAGCTCAATTCAATTAATTAAAACGCCATTTGATTTCAATATCAGCAAAAGCAAAATAAATCCCCCATGCTTAAGCGTAGAACATTAAAAAAATGGGTGTTTGACTGAGATTAGATGCAAGCACCTACGTCATTGTATTTGATGTTTGACTTTCGTCGTGAAATTTGCACTTTTTGCCAGAGAAGAGAATCAAAGATGCCTTCATTTCTTCCTTTCATCACAATTCAGAAGAAATGCAAAAAATATATTTGGTTTTGGCCCCCTCCACCCTCCCTACATTTTCGACGTCTGCCCTCCTTCTTCTTCATTTTCCAAATTTTCTATTAAAATATTTAACATGTTTACAAAGTTTATTTAACTATACTAATATCAAAAATAAATTTTATTTAGTCATTACAAATTTACAATATCAAATAATAGTAGAGATCAAATTAAAAATCCTTTTTGCACTATAAAGTAACAAACTTGTATTGCCATAAAATTGAAATCCTATATATATACATTATGATATATATGGAGTCAAATCCTTTAAGAATATCACTAAAAAAAAAATCCTTTAAGAATAGGAGTATAATATAATGTCTTAAATAATTTATATTAATATTTCGTTGCATTATTATTTGTAGTATTCAAATAGATTAATTAATTTGTCAGAGAAGAAGCCGGACAGTTTTTCCTACTAAGTTTCATAGTTGCATCACCTTATTCGTCAGGTAGAGGATTGATCCATTATAATAAAGGAATAAGCACGACTTATTTGAAGTGACTAGTGAGAGATGGATTGTTTTCAACTCTACAAATTTCACTTATCCGTGATGAAAACTTTAAGCTTAACCTTTGAATATTCTCTTGGCCAAAAAAAAAAAAACCTTTGAATATTCTCTTTATTCTTTTTCTTTTTTTTTGGTTGACAAACCATCGAATATTCTCTTATAACAACATAATTTGAAAATTCAATCTAAAGATTTTATTATTCAAAAATCTTGGTAGCAGAAATAGGCGTCATTGATTTTAATGAATAATAACATGATGTGTTGAATAGGGCTGGGTGGGGTCGAGTCGGGTATTTTGCAAGTTCGGGTCCGGTCCGGCCCAATATTCGGACATGGTCATTTGACCAAAATCCACTCATATTTACATTTTTCTGTCCTGACCTACATAGGTTCACCTGTAATTTCTTTTTATTTTTTTCTTAAATAATTATAAAAAATTTAATAACATATTAAACTTTAAAAATTTCTAACCATATTTTTCTAAGTATATTTTATATAATATAAAATGTATTGTAATGTTATATTATATTATATATAATATAGTATACAAATTTATATTTATATCTATACTATATATAAAAGTACGAGTTATGAGAAACTTTTGAATCGATTATTATACCCTTATTTTCTAATTGAATCGACCATTATATCCTTATTATTCAAACATATTTCTTAAATGCCATTACTTAACTATTATAGTTTTATTCTACTAAAAACTCTATTTTTATTCAATTAAATCTAATATATTTATAATTGCTTTATTTTTTTACTATTTTTGTTTTCAAAATATACAGTTTTATTCTACTAAAAACACAATTTTCATTTAAATAAATTCAATATTTCTAATTATTTTATTTTACCATTCTAATTTAAAAAGTTATTATGATTGGCATCTTACTATTTGATAGTTTATAATAATGTATTATGATTAAAATTTATTATTTCCCTAATGTGCAATTATTTTATTTGACTTATAATTAATTTTTTCCTTGATATATTGCTTGCTGTATAATTTTTTAAAAAAATCTCACATTCTTATAACTATATCATTTTTACAATTTTACTATTTTAATTAAAAAAACTTAGATGTATTAGAAAATTTTAAATATACTTTTATAGTTTTACTCAACTAAAAACTCTATTTTTATTTTTCTGTAAAAAAACTCTATTTTTATTTAATTAAATCTAATATCCTTATAACTATTTTGTTCTTATCATTTTACTATTTTAATTAAAAAAACTTAGACATATTAGAATTTTTAAAATATATTCTTTTACAATTTTTTTAGAAATAAACTTTTACAATTATTCTACTAAAAACTCTATTTTTATTCGATTAAATTGAATACTTTTAATAAATATTTTATTTTTACCATTTTACTTTTAAAATATTGGAGATTTTTTTATCAAATCGAATTATGTCGGATTGGACGAGTTACCGGGTTCGGCTTAGATTTGACAGCTCTACATATATAATTAATTTCAATCATTATTTTAATTTTCATTTAATTTAAATACGAGTATCACGTGCAACGCACGTGGAAGTAAATACTAGTTATATTAAAAAGTACAAACTCTTATAAAACTTTTTAACCGTCCATTATACCCTTATTTTTCGAATATATTTCTTAAATGTCATTGTTTAAACTTTTATAATTTTACTCAACTAAAAACTCTATTTTTATTTTAATTAAATTTAATATCCTTATAACTATTTAATTTTTACCATTTTACTATTTTAATTAAAAAACTTATATATATATATATTAGAATTTTCTAAATATACTTTTATAGCTTTACTCAACTAAAAACTCTATTTTATATTTAATTAAATCTAATATCCTTATACTTATTTTATATTTACCATTTTACTAATTTAATTAAAAAAACTTAGATATATTAAAATTTTAAAAAATATTTCTTAAATAATTTTTTTTTAATTTTACAGCTTTTTAAAAATTTTTTACAGTTATTCTACTAAAAACTATATTTTTATTTAATTAAATTCAATATTTTTATAAATATTTTATTTTTACCATTTTAATTTCAAAAATTTGGAGACTTTTTGGTAGGTTTGGATCCATTTCAATTATAATATAAACTAATAAGAGTATTGTTATCAAGTTTAAAAGTTAAAATAAGTTGTCTAATCATTAATTATTCATTTTTTTAAAACTAATTAAGTTAAATAATTATTTAAAATTTAATTATTGTGATTGATATTTTTTCTATTTTTGGAGTGTCTATTGGTAGTTTAATGTATTGGAGTGTATAATAAGAATTTAGAGATTTTAAAAATAAAAAGAAGAATAACATTCAATTATTTCCTTTGACTTATAAAGTCGAGGAGTTGACGGAAAAAAAAAAAAAGGAGTCAATCGGGCGGGTTGGACGGGTTTCTGGTTCAGGTCATTTGGGTCAAAGCTCAAATGAGTCAGGTAATTTTCTCTGGTCATTCGGGTTCTGCCTCGTCTGGGTTCAGGTCATTCAGGTCTGCTTGGTTTTGGGTCTCGGGTTCGCATTTTGGCCTCATGTCACTCGGGTTTTGAGTCATTCAGGTTTTGGGTTTTTCGGGTCTAGGACTCAGATCAATTGGATCAGTCTTGAATTTTTTAATGTTTGATTCTTAGATTTATTTAATATCTTTATTATTCGATTTATTTTATAATCCACTATCGGTGAAGTTTAGCAAACTGCATATACGAGGTTAAAGAGTTGACATGTTTCACTTTATTTTATATATTAATTTTTAATATTAAATATATTATTAATTATGAAGTGGGGTTTGTGTTCAAATAAATATTGGTTATATGATATCTAAATTTATGTTCTTTCCTAATGGAAAAAATTCTTCAAGAAATTACTAATTAATTATTATTATTTATTCATTATGTAAAAAAACAAATTACTAATTATAAATTTATCATAAATTATTCATATAACTGATTTAGTATTTATTCATATATAATAATTGCTCATATAATGAAGTTTAGAAAATTTAATTATAATAGGTAAAATTATTACAATAATATAAATTTTATTGAATAAATGATAATTTAGAATGACTAAAATTATAGCAATGTGGATTTTATTCAATAAAACATAATTTTGGTTTATAATATTCTTGGGTCATCCGGGTTAACTTCTTGGGTCATTCGGGTTATGGGTTTGTCGGGTCTGGATAGGACAGGTTCGGGTCGTTTACTTTCTCTGGTCAAATTGGATTCGACCAGGTTTGCTGGGTTATCGAGTTTGGATCATATTTTAACAGCTCTACTCATAATTAATTTCAACTATTATTTTAATTTTCTTTTAATTTAAACACGATGGGTCACGTGCAAAGCACGTGGAAGTGAAGACTAATATAACTAAAAAAGATATTATAATATTATATGTACTACAATACAGGCCGGGCTGGGTTTAGGCTTTTTGACAAGAAACTTCGACCTTCGGGTCTAAAATTTTTGCCCAAACCCTTCCATTTTTCAGACCGGCCTTTAGATCTGGGCTACTCGAGCTCTTGAGCAGCTCTAGAGTTGAATGACAAATATTTATGCCAATTTCTTGTGGTTCGAACTTCCAAAATAGTTTCGTATAACAAATGCTTTTGAAACGGTACTGGTACTATTTTTGCCAATTTCTTGTGGTTCGAACTTCCAAAATGGTTTCGTATAACAAATGCTTTTGAAACAGTACTGCAACCGGGTTATCACAAAATTATATTCGTTATTTTCAAATATGAAGTCTATTTGATCCTCAATCGTAGAACTTTACATTTGAGAATGACGAGTATTAATGTAAATAATTATAATAAGTTATATTAGTCCACGCTGGCGCTACGGGCGTTCTTTATTTTAGAGTGGTGCTTGATTAACTGATTGAATAAGGATATTAATACAATCAAGTACATAAGGGCTAAGAACATTTTTTGTTCTAGAGTGGTGCTTGATTGATTAATTGATTAAATTATATAAGGTTGCAGTAAAAATGCAATTTAAATGGATTAGTTTTAATTTTGTCTCTGGCATAAATCTGTGTAAGCTAACTTTTTAGACAGACAAAATTAAGAAAGTCAAAAAAATTTTTTTTTAAGTAATAGGAAATGCAAATAGGTAATAAAATATGTTGTTAATTGGATAAGAATACTCACATTGAACAAAAGGTGATTTTAGTTCAGAAGGGGAAAAATATTGAACGGTTCATGTTGAAGGGATGGAGACGGAGAAGAAGGAGGAAAGAAATATGAAGGTGAAAACAGAGGGGAGTGATGGAAAGGTTTGATTTTTGGCAAACCTGAAGATTGATCAGTACCGAGGAGTTGAAAGGAAGCAGCAACTGAGTTGACGAGAGAAACATTAATTAAAAATAATTAAGGGTTTAGGGTTTAGAAGCAATTAATTAAAAGCCTTAAACATTAATTAAAAACAATTAAGGAAAGGAAATGTGTAATTACAAAAAAGGGTAGAAGGAAAATGAATGGGGGAAACTCATAGAGGGACTTTTTAGTCATCCGAAAAGTGAGAAAAGACCAAAAATAACCAAAATGTGGCACCACATTAATCCTCAATTTGGCCTTTTAGTAATTTTCATAGTAGTTAAAAATAATATATAATATATATAAAGATGAAGAAAACCATCATTAATTTGATACCATTTACACTAAATTATAATTTACACTAATTCATTAATAATGAACATGAGAGATTATAAAACGCTGGGAGGAACACTCCCGCACCACATATGGTCAAGTTCTAATTTAGTTAACCTACGTGTCAAAACATTGATCTCCTTACTAATAAATTGAAAAGAACACCTGTCGAATAAGGTTGTCACATCTCTAATTTTATCATTCAAAACACCCCCTTTCAACATAATCCGATCATTCTTGTTGATCTCATTTTCTTCCTCCGCCTTGACCTAATCATTGTTTAATTATCTCAATAAAATAGTGGTAGATGTCAAAGTCTAATGATCCAAACGTTAAAAATTTGATTTGGCATTGTCAAACATTAGAGATTTGATTTAGTCAACATGAAAATAGTTTAATAAATAATAATTAAAAAAAAACAAAATTGAAACTTTGAGGGTTGTTAATTTGAAAATTTTCGGAATCGCTCTCGATCTACTCAATTCTGATCATACTGCATGTTAGCTTGATTTTCGAATTAGCATAGTTTCATTCAAAGGTAAATAAATGCCAAAATCTAATACATTATAATATTATATATCTATAACATCTATTAAAATCGAAAATGGAATTACCTTTTGTTCAGCTATAAAATATACCATATTTAGAGGTGGCAAAATGAACTCAACCCAAGAAAAAGCCGCCCGAAAAACTTGAACCCGAACCCGACCTGAACCCAATTCACTAAAAAATTCAAATACCTGAACCTGCCCGAAACCGAACCCGAAAAAACTCAAACCCGAAAAAACTCGAGTCTGAAAAAACCCGAATTCAATACTAATATTTGAAAATAAATAATAATTTTTGAAAATTTCATCTATGGTGTATAGTTTTTTATATGAATATGTTTTAGAAGGTAAATTAATAAATTACATATAAAATTTGAAAAGGTTAATGATATTATTCATCTAGGGAAAATGGGTAAATTATCTGGCCAAAATCCAGCCCGAACCCGAATTAATCTGACCCAAAATTGACCTGAACACGAATAAACCAAACTCAAATTTAACCCGAACCCGAACCCAACCTGACCTGCCCGATTGCCACCTCTAACCATATTCACGCAAGAACAAATTGTCAAGGGTATTTCAATACTTTCATGCTCGGTATTTTCGTTATTATTGTTGAGGGCATTTTGGGAAATTTAGGATATAATTACTATTTGGTGGGTCCCACTATCAATAAACAAATATTTTTTGTTGGATTATTTATCAAAAAATCCTCGTACTTTTATATGTTATTTAATCCTTTACAATTATGTGTTGGACGATTGAATGTTTCAGCTTTATTTCTTTTATTTTTTTTTTCTATTTGTCCGGTCAGGGTAATTCAAGTGTCTATTTAAAGGTAATTTCATGATCTACAACTTTCATTAAGAACTTAAATGTCAATTTTAATGTCTCGATTCTAAAAAATCTTCCGAAATTTTGTTGTCTCCATTGCCGATCTATCTAATATTGTATAATTTTTTATCCACATGTCCGATTGAAATTATTCAAGTGTTGGTTAAAAGGTTATTGCATGATCTAAGAATTTCATCAAGGGTCTGAAAGCTGAATTTGATTAATGAGTTTCGTGGAGAGTTCAAGAGAGAAGAATTTTTATGTTTGGTCTCCATAAACAAAAATTTTTTCCCTTAATTATTTATCAAATGACCCCCATACTTTTATGTTTTATGCTATTTAATCCTTTACAAATTCTAGGTACGCTTTAACGCTTCGCCTTTAATTCTTTTGCTTTTTATTCTATTTGTCAGATCAATGTAATTCAAATGTCCATTGAAAGATAATTTAATGACTTGCAACTTTCATTAAGGACTCAAAAGCCAATTTTGAGGTTTCAGTTCTCAAAAATGTTTTCGAAATTTGGCGGTCTCGCTTCACAGTCTATTTAATTTTAATTCACGTGTCCGATTAAAGTTGTTCAACAATCGATTAAAAGTTATTTTTTCCAACTATAAGATGTACCACATTCACCCAAAAAGAGTGTTGTCAAATTTGTGTAACTACCCATGCTAGATTTTCTTTGTGTTCAAACTATTGGTCTCACCTTTGCATTTGGAGATTGAGGAATGGAAGTGAAACACAATTATGGAAAGTGGTCAAATTATTTTGGTAACACACCAAAAGTCGAAAACAAATTGCTTGTCAATCCTATTGTTATTGCTTTACATGCTAGAAATCTCAAGTTGAAGTGGGAAGAAGCTATCAATACTTTACAAGGCAATAGTTGTAGACGCACAAGAAATTTGCAGATATGGCGATAGTTGTATAACCACAAGGAATTTGCATACATGTTTTCTATTCATGTTTCACAGCTAATTTATTTTAAAAAATTATTGTAATTACCAACTTTATGTAAATAAATAGTTAATCTCTACGAGACAATCCAATTTCACATTTTCCTTATATAGCTTTTACATTTTTCCCTTTAGATGAATTTCAACAATGTTTCCTTTTTTAACCTGTTTAACCTGTCTCTTTACAACCCCGGCACGGAGTACGGGTCCTGGGACTAATTTACCCTTGTAACTTGCTACAAAAGTGAAAGTTAAGGGCACTTCTTGACACCAACGCTTGCTTCTTTCCATTTCATAACTAAGAAAGTGTTGTGATTATCTAAGTATATACTGCTTCTGTCTCCAAATATAAGTACTTTTTAATTATATCATCAAGATTAAAAAAGTTAGTTATTATGCAAAATTTTATGCAGTTTTACTTTCTTTTATTTTTGTTCCTATTTGATTTCCACTTTCTACTCATTCTCTTAACTGCCACTACCACTTACAATGGTAGTTTCGAAAATAACTGATAAATATTGCATTGGGTATGATAATGAGACTTATAAATTGGACAAACAAAGCTTCTATAAAGGAACTTATATTTGGGGACTGTGTATAAGGTTGTGGTAATTTGTATTCTGATCAATACTGTATTTAATGTAAAATTAATTAATATATATGCTTTGTAAATGATCTTACAATTTTGTCCGTTAAAAGTGCATCATAAGTAGAAAATGTGATCCGAGATGAAAAATTTATCATACTAATTACAAGACTTAAAAGTTTTAGGATTTTGCTTAAAAAAGCCAATTTAAGTAGTAAAAATTAAGAGCCTTATTACTCACATGCACATTCAATCCAATCGTAATTCTCTAAGTTATAATGGCCAAAAAAAAAATTCTCTGAGCTATAAGCATCTCCTGTGTACGCTTTAAAATGAATTCGATCTTTTTT